>NW_010588893.1:0-15320 GCF_000705375.1 Tinamus guttatus | reverse complement strand
CTAGCAAAGGGACATGGGATAGGCTGGCTGGGTTTTTTTCTGTAGATTGGCTTGGATAGCATCTTCTAGGGGTAGTTTGTTCTGATGAAGGAGGCCTGTTGACCGCTTAACCTAAAGACTCAGCAGCAAAAATGAACAAGGACAACTCTACAGCTGCCACCGTGTCTTGTACTGTGCGAGGTGTCAGTGGCTGCTCTGTGTCCTCCTGAGCCCCTCTGCTCATGCTGGTTTTAGGCTCACACAGGTTCACTGCAATGGGAGGAAGGAGCCCTGGGTCTACTGCCAGCTGCCCCAACCTCATTACTTGTTTATAAAGAGGCTAAGTGGCCACAAACGCAGGTATAAATCTGAAAACCTGGGCTGCCTCCAGCTGAGCTGAGCTGCCCTGTGGGTAAATAGCCCAGCTTGGCACTGGGGAAGGGAGAAGCGAAGGGACCTGGATGTGTCTCGCTGCCCGAGGCCGTGCAGCGCAGCGGGAGTTACGCTGACCTCCCTTTGGCAGGGCAGCCCTGGGAGTGCGGTCCTGCCTTGCTGTCTTGTCTCACAGCCGCCTGCACCAGCTCACTAGAAGGGGCAGGGGGTATTTTGGACTCCAAGGCCACTTTTAATTTACATCCGATCCCTTCCAGGAGTGTCTCTGATGAAGCTCCCAGAGGGAGAATGTTCCTCTCCCCTTCTGCTCTCTGGTCAGAGACAGGGTCTTTCCTGCAGAAAGTGAGAAACACCTGCCCGTCATTTCCTTTCTATCCCCTGAGTGTGGCACTAACAGCTGCCTGGGAGAGATTTCCAGCTGTGTTAATTACCTCTAATTGCTTGCTCCTGTTTTCTTGGCAGCCTCACCTCCCACCTGGAGCCGAGCTGATGGGGATGCAGGAGTGAGCTGGAAGCTGGGGTGAAGAGCTGGCCTTGCTCATGGGCACAGACCCTGCCCCACGTCCTCCTCCCGCACTCCAGGCTGGATCGCTCTAGGCATGTTAGCACCGTACCCGGGGAAAAATATACACAGGCTTTCATTCCAGTTTGATAATTACTTCAGAATTATACATCTAAAATATCATGATTTCCATGTACGTTCCTTTTCCCAGATGTCCTTCAGCTGCCTGATTCTATTGATCCCTGCTTGAGCATTATATACTGCTGAGTCTGGCAGCCATAAGGCAAAATAAACCTTGAAAGGAGACTTAAAAGTGCTCCTATAAGAATAGAATGAAGTTTTCCTACCCTAAAGCTAGCCTTTGCTTTGTGTATTTGGAAAAAATGGTTAATAGTTTTAGATGTGTTTGGTATCCATTTATATGAAAGGTATGGCTTATTGTGACAGTATAAAAGAAAATGTGGCCTTATTGTTTCTCTTCCACATTTGAGGGATTGTGGAAACAGCAGCAATAGTGCTAATGGTCAGGCAGCTGATTTCATATTTTGTTTTCACTTGTACCAACCTAAGTCAGACTTTGAAGTGATTTTTCTGCAGATTTGTTCGTATGAAGTTTGGCACGAAGCAAATTCACAACTTGGCACAGCAACAGTGAAGGCAAATCCATTCAGAAATCCAGGGGAACGAGCCTGGCAGCATTTCAGTGTTATTTACCTTGATCTAAAGGCTCGCTTGTAAATACTGGGACTAGGGAAAAATATGCTGTGCTCCTCTCTCCTCTCCTCCTTCACTATCTTCTTGGTGCTCATCAGCTGACAGACCTTCAGGCCCACTCTTATCCGCTAACTTCTGTCACAAAAAATGGTGCTAATTAAATAGGAAACCAAAGGGTTCAATGCAGAACTGCAATTGCGAAGAGGGAACGTACACTTATAAGACTAATACAGATGCTCTGAGTAATAATATTTAGCTCTAATAAATTAGCTTTTGAAACGGTCATAAAAATTTATTCTTTAGAGTCTTAAATTAATCTCTGTCAGGATAAGACCTTTCTTGGCACAGATAATCTGGCATTAACCAGTTAAGGACATTCTTGTGCCTTCCTCTGAAGACTCCGGTTGCCTTTGAGGCCAGCGCTGTGGGCTATACAGGAAGTATAGTGCAGTGAATGGCAGCTCTCATGCCAAGGGTACCCACCTGGGTATATATATAACGTGAAAATAGATGCAATTCCCTGAATATGGGAACAGAAGATAAGAGTGGGATTGAAGGACAGGATGAGGAAGACCAGCTGTGACCTTGGTTTTAGGCTTCCTACATGCTTTGGACAATATGCTTAATTTTTCTGTGCCTCTTCTCATCCAAAATGGGAAAATATTATCCTTTTTTTCCCCCACACTTTGTTCAAACAATGACTCCTTAATGGGTAGGAATCATTTCTTATACAGTAGGGACGTGGCACTGTGCAGTCACAGAGCATTGATGGTATTTTGAGGATTTTGATTTTAGCTGCGATACTGTTGTCACTGCTGATGAGGATGACAGATGTAGCTTTGCATTTTCTGAAGTTTATTGGTTTCAGCATTTGTTCTTATGTTTCATTTTCTTGCATTAAAATCTACTTTTCATGCATGATAGTCTGTAAATTCAATTTTTAAGCTGCGAGGGTGGATAGTAAAGACCATCAGGAGCTAGCAGAAGGTAAAGTAATTTGACAGTATCACTAGAATCTGAATGAAGAAATTGGGGCTAATTTATGATAAAAGGCTTTTTTTTTGTAAGGCTTGTTCTGTACTATTCATATAGATTTAGCAAAAGTATAGCATGAAGCAGGCATATCTGAAATCTGGGGAGCTGATGAGTTGCTGTCATATACAATTTGTAACTGTTTACTTGTGTCTCGAAATAAAATAAGTTATAGATGAAAGGGATGAGATAGGAAAAGCTATGTTTGGATAAGCAACGTTTCCTCACTATGAGTATGTGAAAGCAGAAATATAAAATATTGCACATAAGGAATGAAAAAAATACCATCCTGGGAGATTTGCATCAGAGAATCTGAAAGGCAGATACTGCTTTAGAGAGAAATTTGTTTTGGCAGTTACTATGAAACCACATGAATGAAAATGTCATTTTTTTTCTGGGTTTATAATGTTATACGCTGTGATCTAATTGCAAGTAATAAGTGCTCTGAAAGAATAGCTTACAACTTGATTTTGGTGATGCTGTAAATCTACCCTTCCCCCACCAGAAAAAAAAAATCCCCAATATAAAAAGCCAGCAAAAGATGTAAGTGATCAATGTAAAGAAATGTAAAAGTAATTAAGGATGCTCTCACAGACGACTATGGTATTTATTCACGCACGTGCGAGAGACTTCTGAGGCTCTCAGTCTAGTTCAAAAGAAAATTATAGGGTTGGAGGTTTTTTTTTTTTTTTTTCTTTAGCATGAGCAGTTGTTAAATATGTCAAAGCCAGTGAAGCCAGAGAAGCTTTGCAAAGACAAATGTACGAGCAGCCTGACAGCTGGTGAAACTCATCGACAAATTCCAGTAAGATTGATTGGGAGGAATCATCTCAACTTCTCCTATGTTGGGGGTTTCTAAATTAATTATATTTTAACCACTTTGGAGGCAGACCTGAAAATAAATTGGTGGAGCCTGGTGGAAAACCTTCAATAAGTGTGAAAGGAATAAAAAAGTAATCGACGTTTTAGCTGCTTACAGATTGAAAAAGAAATCAAACACTGAAAATATTATTACAATGCCATTAACATAAATCAATGGCACGCTCTGCTTGCAGAGTCTTTTTTCATTCTGGTCATCTCATCTCATGAAGTCTTTAATAGATATAAACAGACTGCAGAGATTGACAGGGAAAATGAATAAAGACGCAAGGAGGCTTTTGTAAGAAGGAGAGGTGACGAGTGGGGCTGCTCAGGGAAAGCCTGGGCTCCCAGGAGGGATTCCAGCCCTCCGGCAGGATCCTGCCAGGTCGCTGTGGGGATGGAGGAGCGGGAGGATGTGGCTCCAGTGCTGTGTCTGGTAGGATGGAGGAGTTCAGGTTATGCCATAAAATACAGAGATTATCCCAGGAACAGAGACCTGCTGCTCTGGAAATGACCCAAAACTTTGCTTAAAGAGTAAAAGGCCTGTTTCTTTGCAAAGAGGATGGCAGCCCTGCCCCAAACCTTGGTTTTGGTGGGATCTCAAGCCTTTCCTAACCATGCCCTGATAGTGGGACCATCTGCGTATTGCACTGGCTGGCACTGGGGAATTCATCTCCCTCCATGCCAGAGCCAGTTGTTAAAATGAAGCTGCTGGGACTTTTACGGAAGTCTGAAAATATTTGCCACCAGCTAAACACTAGTTGCTTAATAAGATTAAAAGACAGCTGTAGAAATATCCACAGGTAGAATGAATATCTATCTGTTTCACTGAGCAAGCTAAATACTTTAAAGGATAAGATCTCCCATGCTTTAAGTCATAAGTGGAATGCTTAACTGCTGCAGATTGGCTCCCTTATTGGCAGGTTATGGTGCATCTGCCCAGGCAGAGGGACCTGTGCAGGCAGGGGTGCAGGAGATGCCCAGGACATCTCCAGACTGTCCTCTCGCCATGGGGGAAGGAGCCCGTCCTCCCCACTCCTCCATCCAGGGTAGGCTCCTAATTCACACTGAAAACCTTCCTGAAAACCTCATTCTCTCTATTTTTCTCCTTGGCAAATGGAAAAGAGGATCAAAATAGCATTTCTGAATGAGATACGTCTCCGATGAGTAGGTCTTAGATTTGTAAAGGAGCAGATGAACTTGCACTTAAATCATTTTGGTGGTTGATTTAGCTCCAAATCTTGCCTGCCTGTTCTGAGGCTTATTAGCCTGCTTGTTGACAGAGGGATATTCACACAGTTAAGGTGAGTGGTGTTTGATCTGTGTTAGAGATATCAGTTGTCAGTACAAAACTAGCTGACATAGCTGAGGGGTGCTACAGCTGTGCAGTGACAGGCACTAAAAGAAACCTTTAAACCCAGAGGAAAAACTGGTGTGTTTAAAGAAGAGGGATGGCTAGAAGAATCATTCACTTGATGCTGTTTGGGATGAAAAGCTAAAACCTGTCAGTAAGAGATGTGTTCTCGCCTATGTGCTCTGTGGGACTGCCATGACTGTTGCTTCCACGGCTTCTCCAAAGGAGGGAGTAGGTTAATTAGCTCTACAGTTGCCATCGATCAAAAGAGCATCTGAAATCTTCCAGTGATAGATTTTAACTTTCTCCCTGCTATTTCTAAAGCACCTATTGGTATGGTACATAAGTACCATCTGGATATCTGGCTGGCAACCAACAGGTTGATATGTGAGACTTTCCAACAGAGAAAGTAGAGTCCAGATATTTGGAAACAGTAGACTAACCGAGTGCATTTTAAGAGAGGCTGAGGCTGAAGAGGTTATAAAAGAACATAATGAAGAGGGCCTGCGAAATCCATTTGCTTGAGATTTTTATAGTCGAGAAATAGAAATAGTGCATGAAATCTAGGAATGTCCCAACGTGTATTGAAATTGCATGGGAAGTGCTTGCAGACTGGCGATGGCTGCTGAATTAACTACATAGGTGAATGCTTGCTCCAAGCTACAGTGAAGGAAAACTAGTGCCTCTGCAAAGGAAAACTTCCCCTAGCCCTGCTGCAGGAGCTCTGAACACTGGTGCTCCTGACACAGACCTGCTAGAGTTTTGTCAGGGAAAATCACATCTCCCAGATGAAGAGCTCTGATTTCCAGACCTTCTCCCTCACCCTGAATTCAAGGATGTTTAGAGTTATTTGCTTCATAAGATATCAAAGGAATTTTGCAAAATGTGATTTTTTTATTTGACCTTAGAGTTTACGGATACTTTAGTCCAAGGTTTTAGTGTGAACTTATCTACATGATGGTCCAATTCACTTGTGTCAATAGTGTACTGTGTACCCAAGTGATGTCCTGAACATTGGTGCCATCTGTGCATGTATGTGCAGAAAATGATGAAGACATCATAGTCTGGCAAAGGATTGCTGCTACAAAAGCACCAGTTGTCAGTTACTGGAAACTTTCCTTAAATTCAAATGATTTTGGAGCTGAACTTGAACTTCTGGTGTTACGACAGAATTTTGCAAGTTCTGCGATGGCTTTTGACAGTCCTGGTCCCAGCAGGGAGAGACTTTTCGCTTGAAACCTGTCGACTACTTCATCACCCAGGAAAAAAAGCAAAAGGAACACACCTAGAAACTCAAATACACCTTCAAAGAGGATCCTCTCTGACTAAGCTGAGTTATTGCAGATATTTCTACATGAGAAGCATATTCATTTAGGGCAGCATCTATAGGCAGGCACACCTGACAAAGACATCCCGTTCACGCCTAATGCACCAGATAAATTCTTTTAAAATGCAAAGGTATTTTGCGAGTTATTACTGAATAGGCGCATCCACATGTGCATCTCCAAAGAGATTTTTAATTAATTGCTTTCCCACATTTTATTTTTGTAAAATTAGAACAATGATGGAATAGACCGGCTGCAAAGTTTGGCGGAGGAAAGATTATACTAATCCACTTGAAATACAACTAAAACAGAAAGCAAGAGGAGATAAAAGCAATTTTTTTTTTCAAAGCTCATTTACCTGTGACAAAGCCCTTCCAAATCAGCTGTGCACAAATTGTTGGATCTTCTTAATTAAGCTCCACCAGAAAAGATTTTGCTATGGACTTTGTGGGACATTTCACAACCAGATAGTAAGTCCTGTAACACTCTGCAAGGCGGGGAAATAGGCATATTCTATGAAATTAGTAATCAGAAGAACTGTAGAGCTTTCAGAGAGCAGAGTGTTGGCCAGAGCACTGCATTAGGCAGAAAGAAGAGAGAGAAGTTGTCAGAAATTTGTGCTATGCCCCAGTGCATTATTAACATGGGTTTTCAAAAGCCAGGGCCCTTTTCATTTGCAGATCCCCCAGTTAATAAAATGCTATGGTTACAAATGAACTTCCTTTGTTCTCTGCTGGCATTGTTGTTTCCCATGCCTTAAAATTTATATGCTTTTCTGAAGGCACTGAAAGATGGCCTAGTTGCATTGATGTTTTTCACTCAGGCTCTTTCTTGAAACACTCATCTCCTGGATCAGTAAACTTCACCAAATCACAACAGACATCCTTACAGCTGCTCTGCAAGGACTATTTTTCACAGCTGAATCAATTCTTTCCCCTGGGTCATTAGGAAGAGGAATTTAGGGGTGTTTGGTGAGAAAAGTGCTCAGCTGGGACTGCCATTGCTTCTCTACGTGGCAAACCAAAGCTAGCCCCTAGGTCCCTTGGTCCTTCCCCAAAAACATGCACTTCTTACAAAAGTAAAACACAATATTTGCACACTCATGCCTGTGGATGGAGTAGGCACAAGTCTCCAGAAGGATTTAATATTCCTTTGTTTCCTCTGACTTTGATTTAACCACGGGCTGAGATGTTTTAAGTACCATATATTAACTAGAAACAGTAGGGAGTGTGTCCCAAAGGGACCATATTCCTGGTCTTCTCACCATTTCCCATTTGACTTATTTCAAGCTCTTGTTTTGAGACATTATTTATTCACTCAAGAGCCTGACTTTCATAAAGCCTATCTCGATTTGCAAATAACTAATGGTTGCCAATAAGGAGCACCACTCTGCTGAGGTGGAAAATAGCTTGTCTGCAAGTAAAATACAGCCAAATATATACAAGGACAGTGCCCTCCCGAGGGTGGCCTGGGCTGGATAAAATCGCCACTTTGGGCTTAAGCAGATGCTTCTCTCCCACTGATCTCCGATGCTCTGCAAGGGGAATGGGGAAGTGGGACAAAGGCTCTCGGGTCTCCTCTGGTCTTCAAAACCCTTCTGGAGGTGGTGAATTTAGGACAAGGCCATTGCAAAAATCGCTGGGTACCTGGGGATGGGAAGGGAACAGTCTTGGCTGCTCTATGCTGATCGAGAAGCCTTTCCCTGAAGATCTTGGCTTCTTCTCCATTGCTTTTAGATGCACCAGTGAATATTCCTGGGGATGGGGAGCTGTGGAACAGAACAGTGCTAAGGGTGCACAGGCAACACAGGCAGACAAAGGTTTTACTGCGGCGTTGGCCAGCAAGGTGGTGCCGGGATGTCTCTAAAGAGCTTGTGCATCATGTAGGAGTCTGGAAACGCTGTTGAGTCTAAGAAACCCAAGAGCTAAAGCTGCCAGGTGACTGTTTCTGCAGGACTGCAGAAGCTGGTGGCTGAAAAACAGAGCCAAGACCTCAGGTGCATCAGCAGCCATGTTGCTGCCTCACACTTTACGGGGATGTTTTGAGGAGGATGCAACAGCTCTGGTGTTGCTGGGTTTCCCTTGGAGCTCCCCTCTCTAAAACTGCTCTTGTCCCCCTCCCAAGGGATTTGACTTTTTCTGTGCTTTCCCTTTAAAGGTAATTACTTTCTTAAAAAGTGGCCCATATAAAGTCATCCCCCTTGGCTCAAGCAGAGCTGGGAGTTGATGATGGTCATATGGAGAAAATGATGGTAGTATTTCAAGAAAGAGACCTAATAGGAGTTCTAGTACTGTCAAGGGGGAGTTTCAAGTTGGGATTTCACCACAGACTACAGTGAATCAATCCGTGTCCCTTCCAGATGAGCTGTTTCTGCTTTGATGCCAGTTCCTCTAACGCTTACAGTTCTCTCGTTTCCCCTGCACAGTACCAGTCCTGCGCAGCGAGTGCCGTGTCAGGTACGGACACGCGCACGCCGACTGCCCACGCTCGCAGCTTGTGCGTGCAACGGGGTGGCACCTGCCACGTAGCCCTGCTGCTCCTGGCATGGGCACATTGGTGTGGGCTGATTCCTGCTCGTAGGGTCAACAGGGATAGCAAGGAGCACTGGATCCTGTTCAAATCCAGTGGAAGGTTATGAAAGACCATGTAACAGGTGAGCAAACTATTGACTGGCTCTGGGCAGTGGCAGCAACCTGATGACTGAGGGCAAACCTGGCTGATTTTACCTAAAGTGCTAGTTGGATAAGGCAAATCACTTGGTCAGAGACCAAAGTTTTCCTTCTATTTGACATAACGACAGTGCAAAAATAATTCGAGAGGCAAATATACTCCCTTTTTTTATAGATTTTATAACCCTTTTCTCGTTTTTGTTTCTGAGTCAAAAGAGCTTGGTGTTTTGACAGCTGATTTTTTTTCCCTATCTAAAAAGTATTTGAGAGAAATTCTTAGCCCTGTTGATTTTCATGGCTTTTAAGGTATGCACCAGGTGCTAGTTTTCTTGACTGTTATTTTCTCAGCTCCTCCATATTTTCCTGGAATGTCATCAGTCCTTCTGTGTGACAAAAGGTAACCCAAGGCACCTCCTTGCTTGACCGCACCTGAAGTGAGCATGTTTCTTTGTAAATATTGTGTCAAGACCCAACTTCTACACTGTGTGTGTGGTTGATCCCCCCTCTGGCAGTGGTCCCCTGTATTTTTCCCTCTCGCTATGTTTTCTGTGCTGCCGTCATATCCTTCACTGTATCACTGCTGATGCTCCCCTGCTGTCCTTCCTGTTGTCTCTTCTCATCTCGTGCAACGTGCGAGATAGACGCAAGAAGAGAGGCTACAATGGGAAATTTTGAAATTTCCATGACGGTCTTTCTTCTTTATTTTGGTTGTGCTGTTTCTGCGGGCATTGTGGATTTATAAACAAGACTGATAGGAGCAAAGTGGCCCACATGAAACACCGTGGGCGACTGGCCCATGCTGCCCATGTGCGATGGATGCTGCTGACTCTTCATTTTTCACAGAGCTGCAGGAATTCAAACACTTTGCATGAATATTCATCTGAACGTGAAAGCTGTTTAACCCTGCTCTCGCATTTGCCTGGTGGGAGCACTTCAGTGCTTATGTGTTGCTGCTCTGACTGCTCGCAAGACATGAATTTTAAACCTGACTGTTCAGATAGTGATGGAAACCCAAAATGAAGCAGTGTACTTGGCTGTGGAATTTGCAATTCGCTTTGTGCAAGGTAGTTACACAAATCACCTAATCAAGAAACACCACATGACTGAACCACACAACATAGTGCAAATTTGCAAAACATTTGCCATTCCCCAAAGATCTGCAAGCCAAGAGTTATTCACGGAATAAATTCCCAAATAAAATAAATAAATTAGAAAATGGCATGAGCTCCAAGAACAATGTATAAACAGAAAGACAAGTGAGATTCATGGCAACAAGTACTTGTTCGGGTTTTGAAGAAAACAGGGAAACGGTTTTCCTGTTCCACTCTAAATCTATTTGGTGGAATTTAATTCTTTATCTGCTGTACACTGATGAAGCAAGGGGAATGCTGAGGGATTTGGTGTCACTTCTGACAGCATCTCAGAAAAACAGATGTTTGCTACTGGCAAAAGTTTCTGTAAATGGTGAATTTGTCTGGAATATTTCCGAAAGCAAATTTAGTTTCTGAACATGGGATTTGCAGTATGACTTATTTACAATTGAAAATACTCAACATATGAACAGAGGAGAAAAAAGCAGGTACTTGATTTACACATGCACTGTTCACTTCTGATTCAGATTAAGTATCTCTCTGAAGGAGGCTTCTGATCCATGCTGCAAACCACCAGAAAAATTTCGTTCGGAAGAAAGTTTTCACTATTATCATCTTGCACTGATTACTGTAGATGACACAGGTTGAAACAATATTTTTCGCCAATTTGCAATGCAAAGTAAAGCACTTGACTAAAAGTTGCTGCTTGGATCAGATGCTGAATATTTATAAGTTATGATTCTTAAAAGGAATTCTTAATATTGCTTCTCCTTGGCAGAACCTGTATTTACTATCACGGAACACATTTAGCACTACTGTTGTTAAATTGTCATTGGTGTATTGCTATTAAAAGAATTACATCATGACCCACTTATGAGGTGCTCTAATATACTGAAACCCTTCTCAAAGGGAGTATTTGATAGGATGAGTAAATTCAAATTGCTTCCCAAGTCCCTGCTATATTGGATTTTTTTTTTTCCTAATGAAGATTTAATGAAAACAATCAGTGGAACAGAGTTCTCTAAGTTGTGAGCTTTTGATAACAGCATTGTAAAGCATGCCTAATGACAACCGCATTAAAGTAGATTTAAAATATTATCATAACCCTAATTTTAATAGTTAGCAGCGCAAGTGATACCATGCCTCTTATTGCAAGCTACAGCTCTCCACTCCTTTAAGTGCATTTTTAATAGCTCCTATGAGAAGCATTTCCGCAAGCAGAACATTTTATTGTTACTAAATACTGCTCACTCTGAAGTCTCTCTGCTGCTTGGAAATAAAACTTTAATGCTTAAGTAGAAGCCATTCATCAAAACAGGGAGCATCATACCCGGATCGCACGCGCCAGGTGATAATGACGCTGCATACGCGTGTACACAGGGTCTTCATTCACTAAGTTCCTGCAACTTCTCGTGGCGAGGGTCATACGCAATGACACCTACTTAAACTTGCAGCCTGGGCTTGCCCGAGCATCATACGCAACCCTCGCTGCCTTATTTGCCTTCCCAGCCCGACCCTTGGATGCTCTGACATTCTCTTGCCCCGCGACGCTATTCTGGCACCATCCAAAAGTCCAGGAGGCTGCTAACTTTGCATATCTCCTCCCGCGCTCCTGGCTGGGGTAGAGAGAAGCAGCCCTTCCGCGGCGCAGCTTTCGTACTTACTACCGAGCGGGCATCGCCTCCGCGCCCTCGCTTCCCGCCTGGCAACATCCACCTAAACATTCCTCACATCCCTGGCCACGCTGCTGCTTCTCACGGAGAGGGAGGGCGGCAGGGGTCTGGCAGCGGCGGCAGAAATCCTGCCTTTCTTCTCTCTGAAACTACAATCTCGTCCAGCAAAACAATGCCAATGGTGCAGATGAAGCTCTTTTGTTATGTAAAACATATGGACACAGCGTGCCTTTTATTTATTTATTTATTTATTTTTTGCAATAGGTTATAACCTAAGGAGTTCCTTAACCGGAAAATCCCCCTTACCCTCCCCCTCCACTTTATTTTCCCATTTCAGATGACAGCCGTGGCACTTCAGACACATTTTACATGTTAATAGCACATCTCCCTTCTCCGACAGGCTCCCCCTTCCCCTTGTATTTTAGGACACCTTCCTCCTTCCCCCTCTCCCACCTTCAGAAGCAGCCTGGCTGGCTCGGCAGCAAAGGGCTAAAGTGTTTTCTCCATGACCTCTATGTGTTTCCCTCCCTGGGAAAAGCCACGTGCAGTGCACGCTCAGCAGGCAGTGAGATGCCAGCCAGCTCATCCTCGGGCATTTCTGCCATAAAACACCGGACTAGGCACTGTATTTCCATGCTCAGCAGCCCGGGCTCCCGCCACGTCCCGCCGCCCCCTCCGCAGCCGCTGCCGCTGCACCTGGCTGCCTCCGGAACCGCGGAGAAATCAGCAATCGGCGCCGAGCAGCAACAGATCCCTTTGTTTTTTGCATGCAAATCCTACCTCCGAGAGTGGTCACATCTTCCTCCGAGGAGAAGCCTAATTGCTAACACCCGGGCATCCAGCTGGAGCCTCCGAAGTGCCACCAGTTGTTAAGCGCTGTCATCGTTACCTCCCGGTGCTTAAACCCTCTTGGACCATTCGTGTCACAACCCCGGCTAACTGGTAGCTGAGGACTCCCCGCTCAAAATGTCTGGAATAGTTTGGGAGGACAATAGGAATGACAGGCACACTAGACAGCCATGCTTGAAATTAGTTCTCTGAAGCTCAGTTAAGGCTGTTTCGTAGTGATTTTTAGGGCAGGCACTAGATAACGTTTATTCACCTAGGATAGACGTGCCCTGCCTGCTCTTACTTGGTGCTGTAAGAGGGTGGCTGGTAGAAATGCACTAGTGGGTCTAGCCCCACTCATCCCTCCGCAGCTTTTAAACCTCCCCAGGAGAGGAAATAGCTTCAGTCATCCTTAAACCGACCAGGGCTCCTGGTCGTGCGGATCAGGGTTTTACACATGGTTTTGGAACCACGAGGAGAGTGGCTGGGTGGAAGGGAAGGTGCCATCGCTGCCAGCACCAATGGGGACGGGAAAGCGAGTGCCTTGGCACCCGCTGCCACCAGCACAGGACCTGGTGAAAGTATTGACTGGAAGCTGGAAGTTCATAAAACTCTGCATGAGTAAGGGGGGATGCTGCAGACTGTGCTGTGAATTGTATCTCAGGCATCACCAGGGTACAATGCACTACCCAAAAGGTGAAATACAGTTTGTGGTAAGAGGGTCTCATGGTCTAATTTGGCAAGTTGACAGCACACTGGGTGATGAGGAGCGGAGCAAGCACGAGGGACACGTAGCATCCACAGTGCCAGGGATTTGTGTGAAAGGGGTGGTGAGAGGATCTACTGGGACATTTTGCTGCTTTCAGGAAAAGATGGGTGATTCTCTCAACCCTAGGTCAGAATTATTCATGTTCTGCTGGGACTTCGGAACTTTTTTATTCATGGTTGTCAGCTCCTAATCAGCCCAGGTCAGGATGGATCTGAGATTGCTGGTATCCGCTGTCAGTTTAATGTTGCTGATCTCAGTGTGGTCCCTAGTGGACAAATGTAAAAGCCACCAGTGTTGTGAAGCTCTGCCAGCAGCGATGGCTGGGGGACTGGAAAGGCAACCTAGTGTCAAGGCAGGCAGTGGGAGATGAGGTGGGAAGTTAGCACTTTTGTTGCTTGCTCAGCACCCACATGGTTTTTTGGTGTCACCTAGTCATCAGAAGTAGCCATCAGCCACCTCAGGTCCTACAGCCACCAGCTTAGAATGAAAACCTTATGCAGGGAGACAGCTGCTTGGAAAAGTGCTTGGAGAGCAAAAGATCTCACTGAAAACCTACCTGTGGCTGCCTTAAACCATAGGAATGAAGGGGTTAAGGGAGCACCAGCTAGGGATGCCAAATAGGTTTTTAAGTGATTAGCAGTTGAGGAGCATTGAGGGTTGGTTAACCTTCTCTTCTGGTTTTTGGTTCTGTTTGGGATTTGAATTAGTTCTTTGCACTAGAATCTTCTATAGAATATTTGAAACTTGACAGTGCTGGACAGGTGGCCACTGGTCTGTGCAAACCAGCTGGTAATTTCTACATCATTTGGAGGGGAAAATGGCCACCTTACAAACCTCTTCTTTTCCATACCATTTCTTGCCACCAACACAACAGATGCTTGCAATGCTCACAGCTTTATCCAACAGCCAGGGCACACAGTGCATTTAGAGTGGGCTATATTTTCCTCTCCTAAATTGGCCTTCGTACAAACTATGACTTTGAAGTTTGTAGGCATGAATCTAATGGTGGACAATAGTTATATCCATACCTAGCAGGGCTGTGAGGAAAACACAAGAATTCTTTCTGTGCCACCTACCCAGCATCTTTCATAAACTCTAAATTCATTATAGAGGAGGAGAAAAAAAAATTGAAAGTTCTGTTGTCCTGAGTGATACATTTCTGTTTCACCAAAGGGTTCACTGTACAACTGATCTGTGTGTGGGATGACACAGCAGTTCAAAAGACATAAGATAAATTCCTATTGAAGATGCACAGGCCTATGGACACTGATTTTGTTGATTTTCTTGGAGAGATTTCTGTACAAAACTAAACAGAACAGTGCTCACTGGCAGATTAAAATAGGTAATTATTGTGATCCATGTCTGTCATTCCCCTACCATGTATATTAAGTATAAAATAGCTCATAAGAATGGATGTCCCATAAAAATGAGACCTCCACCCCTTATGCAGTGGACAAGGAACCTACAGAACCATCTGCCATAGTGATACCAAATTCCTAAAACTTTTGGAATAGATTAAAGTTGCCCAGACTTGGGGATCAACAGATGATGGACATCTGTGAGGACTGAGTAACCAAATGCCTGACGAGCTTTACTTATACTGGGTGATAACCAAAAGGAGGAAAAACTGTTCAGGTCATCAAGGTGTCAGCCACCTGGGAACAATCAGAAAGACTTGATAGGGGCTGATTAGTTCAAAATGACTCAGTCTGAGTGAAGTATTTCAAGATATTTCCCCCATTCCTCAGGCTTTCCCTAATCACTGGATAGCAACAACAGCTGCCATCATTCCTGTATATGCCCTACCTTTACTGCAGCTCTCCTGCCTGTTGTATTCTTCCAGTGTGCTGATCTGCTCCTTGGTGGAAACAAGATATAGAGAGTGATGGAGCACTGGTCTGATCAGGTAGGGCAATCTCCTATCTTCCTGGACTGTTTGAACATTGCAAAGCAGGATTGCCCTGGGAAATAGAGGGCTCAAATGTGCTTTCATTTTGCATTTCATCAGCAAAATCCTATTGACTTGGGTAGCAGTTGAGATTGCTGTTCACCCCTGCAGCAGGAGACCCTCATGGAGAAAACTCCTTCCTTGCAAAGCAGCCCCAACAACTTAAATTATATTTGATACCT
>NW_010588892.1:4036-55840 GCF_000705375.1 Tinamus guttatus | reverse complement strand
AGCTTCCCTGCCCGTCCAACAGCCAAGCGTCGTTCCGAGCGTCCCGCCCGGCATCCAGGATGGGTCTCGCTCGCTAACAAGCTGCTTCCTCCCCGGCTGGGCCTTCTCCCATGGGAAACCAGGGACACGCAAGGAGCATCGTTCCAAACCGCCGTCCTCAAGCAGGAAGGGCTCCCGTCCAGCAGAGCCGTCTCCGAAGGGCAGCCGGGGCTCCGTGACGCAGGGACGCGCGAGGGGCCGCGGAGCCCACGGCACCGGCCACCCCGGCAGCATGATGAAGTTTGGGCCTCGTGGCTTCATCAAATGAGACGAATGTAACTTAAAAAGAGGTAAAAACAAGCATTTAATGTTGCCTGATATTTAAGGTCCACACCATCATAAAACCCACCTTATCATCATAAGGGCCATAAAATATTACTGCCGAGGATGCTCCTGAGTCACGCTAGGACCCGAGCTGCAGCCTCGCTCTTCCCGGGCCTCCTGGTGAGAGGCCGCCTCGAGCTCGGCCTCCGTCTCGGTCCTTGCTTTGATACTCAACCCCTTTAGGCATCAGCAGAAAACACTGCCCACCACAGCAAGACAACATCCCCACAGAACTACTGCTATGACTGCTACTACTATCTCCATGTGAGGAAGAGCTTCTTTGCTGTGAGGGTGCCAGAGCCCTGGCACAGGCTGCCCAGAGAGGCTGTGGAGGCTCCTTCTCTGGAGATCTTCCAACCCACCTGGATGCTGCCCTGTGCCCCTGCTCTGGGTGTCCCTGCTGGAGCAGGGGCTGGACTGGGTGATCCCTAGAGGTCCTTGCCAATCCCAGCCGTTCTGTGGCTCTTTGTGGTACTACTGCTCTTATACCTCCCAATAGCTCACGGAAAACCACGCTGTCCATGCGCTTGGGCAGGTACAAAAGACTTTTCTTTAACTACATCGGCTTTTTCAACATATTTCCTACAAAAACCCCCTGCTCAGAAAAGCACCAAGATGCCCACGCACCGGACACGCAGCCTAGTTCCATCCATACGTTCCATCATACATGTGAGGTAACTTTATGCACCATTAAGGAACCTTCAACCAAAGCTGGTACCTACAGAAAGCAACAATCCCGCAGGAAAGTAACGTTTTTCTCTTCCCTTGAGAGATGGGAAACCCACAGGCAGATAAGGCAGAGCTTCCCCTTCTCCCATTCCCTCGGGAGCACCATCCCTGAGAAGCTCTCAGTGCTCTTCAGTTACAAAGAGGCCTGATAGCAAATTGGCAGACAACCAGATTTGGAAAAGAACTGCAGATATTTTTATTTCCCTTTCCTATGTTCACGCCAGCATTTTTGCCACTTACCAAAAAAAAAAGAAAAAAGATAAAACAATCCATTTCAACTCTTGTTGGAAAAAAAATGCTTAATGTATTTGGGGACTGCACACAGAAAGGGGAAAAAAAAGATGCAACAAATAAAACATTGAATTACCACAGTGGAAATTAATTTTAAGAGTTATGAAGCATATTATTCCTGAAAGTTGTTTTTATTTAGCAATTACATTAACGGAGCAAGAAGGTAGTTGGCGTTGAAGATAAACAGCTCAATTTAAAAAACGCAGGGAAGGGAATCGAGCGAAATTTCAGGGCACTCACAGCTGCACCACCGAGTGCTCCAGAATCATCAGTCAAAGGGGGATGGTTGTTGTTTCTTGAGGAAAAGAAAGTGCAAAAAGGCAAAAACAAACTTGGTTTCTCCTAAAGTTTTCCATGTGTTTTTGTTTTTTCCAACTCTAGGTTAAACCCTAATGACCACCAAAGCAAGAGCAGGAGGAAAAAACTACAGTAAGGGAGTCAAAGTCAATACTGAGATAATGTTTTAATTTTTTTTTCATTTTTTTTCCTGCAAAATGGCTTGTACTTCCACAGGTACAACAGCAAAGAAATTATTTCAGTCCATTTTACATAGTGTATAAAAGAGCAATTTTACAAATGTGCCCAGAGGCTGCAGAGCTGCTGACACTGTCACTTCCCTGCACCGGAGGGCCCTTCCCAAGGTTCCATCCCGACGCAGGAGCCTTCCAGGGGCTCCTCGTCACGCGTTTGATCCCAGAAAACCAATACTCATCCCTAAGCGACCCCTTATCCACGACCGGTTATCCTGTCGCGACACGAGCACGAGGCATTTCCACGTGGCTGAAGACTTGGCTTGCCCGTCAGGAAATTATAAATATGCCCTGTTAAAAGAAAAAAAGAGGGGGAAAAAGGAAGGAAAAAAAGAAATAGATAGCCAAGGGTTTCTTCTGTAATTCAGTGGTCTGAGCAAGTTGGTGTTGTTCTGCTGCCAGCAAACACAAAACTCTATTTGAATAAAGTTGCATCTTTGCTGCCCATCAGAGGCTAATTCTGCAGTTCTTGCACGAGCAAAATGTCTGCTGCAGTCAACGAGGCTTCATTTGCACTAAGTCTGCAGAATTTTGGCTACTTTTGGTCTTAGATTTCCACCCCCCATCCCCAAACCAGCCTCAATATCTACATTTTTCCTTTTAATTCACAAGTAAGTGTGAAGACTGTCTGCAAAATCAGAATAATGACAGAATTGCCAGACTCACACTTGTATTTCCCCTGAAGAGAGGAGCAAGCTTGAAAGTGTCTTTTTAGACTCAGTTTTACTCTCCAAGTTATATTTACTTGCTGCTAAAGGGATGAATGGCCGATGACAGGAATGAAGATTGCACAAGAGATTGAAAATGGAGCAAACAAAAAGAAGGAAGAATCCTTGCCCAGAATATCCCAAACCGTTTGGGCTGTGCACGTTCTCCATCTCCAGCACCCAACGCTGAGCTGCTTCCCACCTGCTTGGGGATCAGTGGCTCTAATTGCCGATTCCAGAGGAGCTTTTGCTCCACATCAACGCAGTGAGCTACCAAAATCCACAGGGAATCCAAGTCTCCTCAGCTGCCATGCTATGATGCTTCCCAAGGAATAAGGGCAGGCACGGCCTGCTGCAGAAGGGTTACTGCAGCTCACCTTTAAACAGGAACAGGAGTTAAGCCAGGTCGGCTTTCTCAAGCTAAAACCACATTTAAATGCCCTACATCTGTTCCAGCGATGGCCAGGTCTCTACCAACACTTCGACTCCCAAAGCACGTGCAGACCAAGAGCTGGATGGACAGAGATGTGACCCGTGGAGAAGCCTTTGCTCTTCTGAGGGGATACAGTGACCAGAAATGGCAAGCAGGAGGTTTACCAGCGACCGCAGCAGCACAAGGAGATACCCCAGCTCAAGCCCATAGTTTGGTTTGGGTGCAATGCGGAGGAAAGAACCGTTTTCTGCTCACAGAGTAGCTGGTTTCTCATCGCTGGACGCTCCGTGTTTTGGGGACGCTCACGCTCAGCCCCTCTGCTCCCTGGCCGGGCTCTGAAACGCAATCCTACAAGTCCAGATTTTGTCATTAAAATGACCAAAGCCATTGGTCATTTTAATAATTTTTTTGGTCATTTTTTGTTCAGAGGAGCAGAGCCTTTCGCACTGACCCTGGAGCTCCCTGTGGACCCACGGGACATCCTTTCTAAGCTCTAAAGGGGGGAACTGATACAGTCCCTTTTCCAGTCCCTTCCTGACATGTCTTTGCTTCCAGGTGGGCCCGTGTCCCTCAGGAAAGCAGCCTGCCAAAGGCTCCCTTCTCCTCGAGCCCTGTGCCCATCCCCGGAGAAAAACTCCTTAAAATTCCTTCCTTAGCTATTAAACCAACTACCCGGAGGCACAGAGGGAGCACACTTGGGAAAAAAGGCTCTGGAATAAAACACTGTGCTGTGCTAGGGGGGTTTTGTACAACGTGGACCACAACTCAAACAAGAACACAACTCCCTGCTGACTCCGCTCCTCAGACTTCAGCACTTTCCCGAGAAGCTGCCAGGAGACAGGAAAGCAGAAAATGTTACAGCTCCAGTATATGGGTACCAGACGGATTTTCTTTTATTTTTCAGATCGGTCTAGAAAAATACTTTTAAGCTAAAAGTTATGCAGCAAAAGCTGTTTTTTGAAGCATACAAATAAAATCAACAGGTGAAAAAAACAATGCTTACAGAGCACGTGATTGCCAGCTCTTGGAATGGTAGGCAAGAAACACGGTAACACATGGAATAACCTCCAGAAAGTAAAGTTTGAGCGCAGTTCTCAAGTTTGCTCCCTCCAAGCAGCCAAACAGTTCTTTGTTTGAGCACAGCAGCACACAAAGTGCTGCTTGAGGGAAAAAAAACGCTAAAAACTCCATAGCTTTCCCAGTAAACTCTGGGACCTGCCCTGGCTTTGAGTACAGATTAACGGCAAAGTACCTGGATTTGTGCAAAAGAGCTGTGGAAGGGGGATCACCGGGTAGGAGGGGACTGCTCCTTCCTGCGGGGTTTCCTGCGTCACCACAGGACTGCTGGAGAGGTAGAAACACCCGAACGAGGCTCTTTGGGAAGGCCCCTTCCCTGATCCGACGGCGCCGGCCGCCCCTCGCGCAGGCCTGGCCGGCCGGGGCTCCCCTCACACTTCACATGGGGACATGAGGCCCCAAAGCAGCAACGGAGCCGCAAAAGGAAGAGAGCGGAGCAGCTCCACAAGGAATTGCCCTGGAAGCCGCCCCTTCACAGCCCGGTTACCTCAGGGGGAGCCCCCGCTCGCAAATCCCGGCGGGCCCGAGCTCGGCAGGAAGGAGGGCGGGAGAAGGGGCCCTCAGGCTCGGCACGTGCCAAGAAAGCTTCCCAAAACCACGTGTCTCCAGCAGCGCTTGTGGAATGACTTGGGTGTTTCAGAGTCCCCTACGGAGGAGGAGGAGAGGCTGCCTCTCGCGGATGAGGTATATGCTGAAGAGCAGAGCGCGCGCGGGACCTGAGGAGCTGCTGCCAAAGACACGGAGGGAAGAGGCACCCGCAGGAGAAGGTTTGGGAAGAAGGCCCTTCGTTCCCGGTCCCGTGGGGCTGCCGTTCTCCGTGAAGATCAGCCACAAGACTGCCTTGTGGGAATAAGGACTTGGAATATGGAATCACAAGAGGATCTCATTGAAAAGGCACTAGGAAGAAGCATACAGTTTTAGGTTAACAGGATTCATCCTATTTGCAATCACTGAGTGGGAGGAAAACTGTACAGTATAGGATTTTTAGAAAAAATGCTACAGAACAAAACTTTTGTCTTTACAGCCAAAGAAGAAAAAGAAAAGTAAAGCTATTTTCAAAGTATTAAAATGCTGAACATTTATACAGCAAAATTATATTAAAAACAGCAGCAGACAAAGTATGTCCCACAACCATCGGCGAGGGACACGCAAAATGTTTATAAGGTAAACTATAAAACAATTTTACAACCAAAATATGAACAGGCCAATTCAAGTATATATACAGAATATATTAAAATCATATAAATTATATATTTATACAAAGGGCACAAATATAGCCAAAAGCTATGGCTGATTAAGCAGAACTCAATTTGAATGATCATTTTCATCTAGCGATGTTATGATTTTTCTCCCAATTTTTTATATTTAAACCTGGATATATTGATACCTCAGATACCAAGAGTATAGAAAGAAAAGAATAATCAAGGAGTAATTATTCTACATGAAATGAAACCAGCAGTAGGAGGGGTACATCTCATATGAATTTCTGATTTAATTATTTTCATAGTAAACATTCACACGGTCCCTTGAAAAGTCAGGAATTTCAAGTGATCTGCTTCAGATGTACCACCCCGATGCATATATTTGATTACATTTGAATTCTGTTTGATTTGCAAACATTTGAAAAAAAAAGATACAAACACATCTCAATCTGCAAAACAAACAAAAAAAGGTGACAGATGGCAGCAAGTTGAAAATGGATCAAAAATACTCAGTTGAGCTAGAAAGGATGCTCTTCTCACAGCATTTTGGCTAGTAAGTGAGCTTAAAAAGCTTATTTTAATTGCTTTTTATTTTGAAACACAACAGCGTAGAACCACAATCCATCGAAGCACTTGAGAAACTCAACAGTCCCATCCCTGGGCTTATTTTTAAACACATACTAGTGCTTTCTTGAATTCAGGTCTATGTAAATAAATTCTGCATAAATAGTACCTAAACTGTCGTCCTGCCGCAGTACTACCCCTTCAGTAATGCAATTTTTAAAGGCTTGCTACATTTTAATTAACCCAATGGTTCTGGGCATGCAAGGAGCAGCTAGGGCAGGCTAAGCAGAAGTAAAGAGGCCAGACTATACATATAGAGAATACTGGCTTGAAAAACACAACTACATATGTTAGAAAGAAGGAGAAAAAAAAAAAAAAGAAAAGCAATTTAACCAAATGCAGATTTAAAAAAAAAAAAAAAAAAACACAAAAGAAGTCAAACAGAAGGGCCATATTCCACACATAACGAACAGTGGATATCTACTACGCTGAAAGGAAATCAATGCAAACAGGATTTCCTCAGTTTCAAGTAATCCTTGATGCCTTTTTGGCCAGCTGTGTTACACCATAAGAGATATTTTAATAGCATTTATACTCTACAATTTAGGCAGCTAACTTCTCTTACATAACCAATTATCTCTAGTGAACATTCACCTATGGTTGTCCACACATTCTATATTAGCTCCTTGAGAAACTATTCAAGTTAAATTATATTGCAAATTAAAGACAGTTACATTCTGTACGTTCCTTCTAGCTTTGAAAAATAGGCTTTAAAGGCTTGTCAAAGTTTAGAAGAAAAAACCTTTCCATTAAAAAAATCTTAGCTTAAAAAAATCAGTAAGACACCTTTTTTTCTGATCCAGGGTGCTAATAAAAAGATTACAAATATACTAGGATTTGACCAAGAAGACTTCATGACTATGCTGCTTCTGAGCATGCAACACCACTGATATCTGCCAAGTTCCAGGTATCAATGCATCCCACTTCACCGCGGTCCCTCACAATGTCCCTGTCAGCTCCCTGTCCCCACCCAACCACCCTATTAATAACATTATAAAAAAAGGTAAAATCTAGAGTTAGTGGCAAAAAACTTCACAGTAAGTTGTTAAAGAACATGTTATTTTAATCATCGCAAAATGATATTCAGTCAATTGGACCCTGAAAAATTAGTTTGATGCAGTTGTGCTCCCCAGACAGCTGTGTTGCACAAAAAGGGCAGGCAGCATGAAATGCATGAGTACCGTGAGGCAGAGGGATTTGAGACCAGTATTTTGCAGACTTCTCAGAGCACACATGTCCACATGGGGTGAAAGCATGAGTTGGAGGACCAGCATCCACGTAAAAACCTGCTTCGCAACCAAGCCAAAGAGGCACGTAGGGACCAACGGTTCTGCACATGGGACATTCCCGCTCGTTGGCTTCTGTGTCACTGCGATGTCCCCAGTTGTGATAGCCGTGAACGTGACCACAGCTGAGGTATGCCCAGGGCTGCTTCTCTTCTACCACCTCCTTACGGTTGATGCTGGGAAACGCTAGCGTGTTGAGCCCCACGGGGCACTGGGGCCTGGCAGCGTTTATCTCCTGCCGCAGAGCCTCGATGTGCTTCTGAGTCGGGGTGTGGAACAGTCCATCTGCTGTTCTCCACAGAAGGGTGGCTCCACACAGGTCAATAAGAGAACCGTCTTGTAGGACGTTGGTCTCATTTTCCACCTGGGGCAGAACACAAGAACATGCAGGTAAGTGAGATGCTGCTTTTAGGTGCGCTCTGGGAAGGAGTCTTCTTCCTCACCACCCTGTTACCCCTCCCTAGAACATTCACTCATGTTGTTTTATTGTTTCCTTGTGCTCCCCTCTCCATATCCATCTGTTATCTCCTGTCCTACACTTAAGATTATAACAGAGCATGAGTCTTTATTCTATGCTTGTACAGAAGATCCTAAATCAGCATCTATAGTTATGTGCTACAGCAATATTGGTTACCACAGAGCAGTTTTCCTTCCTGCAATGTTTTTCCTAAGGAATTACTTCATGCAAACTTCTTCAGAAATTGCTCCCACGCACACATTTCAGCGGGCTATCATTTCCTCTCTCTTCAATATTGATTTTCAGGACGCCTCTATCAGGTTTATGATAAGTCTGATGGTGCAAAGAGGAAACTGCCATCCCCCAGGGCCGCATTAGCGGGGCAGCCGGGCTGATCCCTCCTATTCTTCGTCCACGGAGATGAGCAGAGATGCTCGTGCAGCAGGAGATCCTCTTCGGATTAAAAACCGCTACCCAGGACAGACCAGCTGTCCTGCTACTCATACCCATGTCTGGCTCGTGGCAAGTGCAAAGCATTTTGCAGAAGCACGAGCTCCCACATGCTCAGCAGCAGCAGCAAAACGCTTTTCTGCGGGTCCATTAATAAGGGAACACAAGTGGCACACCAGCCACACAGGCACTCTCAGACATTATCATTGCAGCATAAAGTAAATTGCCAGCTGAATTTTTCCTGCAATTCAAGCCATACAGGCTTGGCTTCCAGAGAATTAACCTCCTCCTTCCCATCCTCCTCGGCCCCGCCAAAAAACAGGCCCTGCATCCCATGAGGTATTACAAGATACAAACCTGGTGTGCACAGTGCCCAAAGATTTCTCTCATCGGAATAAAGCAGGTGCTTATAACACATGTTCAAAAGATTATGCTAAACACAACTGCACTTTAGTGAAGTGTTCTCTAATTCATTTTACTGTCAACAAACATATAGGCAATTCATACTACAGCTCTCAGCCTAGTAGTGATGAATATATATTAAAAAAGATGCGTCTGAGCAAACAGACCTGCTGCACAGCTTTGTACATAGAAAGCAAGTAGAAAATACAACTATAGCTAAACAGCCTGGCCACTAAGTAGGTCACATGAAATCATCATGTCTGCATGAGAATACTAAGAACGACAACCAATTTGGCATTTACATTTTAATCCAGTTGAAATTCACAGATTTACTGTGGATCATCCTTGCACAAAACATGTAGATGATGCAATACAGACTATAGATAAAGTCACACTATAAAATGCAGCCAGCAGAAAAATTCAGGGGCTGGTAGAGATGAGAACCCCCTTGGTTTGATGCACTCCTCGGATAATTCCTTCACAAACAGAAGAGCAAAAAGCATCCTAGTATGCAGTGTGTTCAATTCATTATACAGTGTGCGCTTGGTTTTATGAACCCAATCAGCGAATACTGATCACATCAGTACCAGTGTGCCATGTAATTTTATTTAAATGAGAATTCAAGCCATTTTGGATGCAGGAGAGGGAATTTGTTTTAGCACTGCCTTTCTTTAGCAGCACTAATAAGGTGTTTTGCTAACCACGTACAAAGGGCGCAATCGCAGCATCGTCTGTCCCGGTCCCCGAGGCAATATTTGGCTGCCATCATTAAAGTGGCAAAGCAATTTGTGGAGCACAGGCTGTCTGCTGAAAGCAGAACAAAATATTCAAACTCCATCTTCCTCAGCCCTCTAAGCAGTCAGTCTTCTGCAAAGTAAATGGAAAAGCTGCAAAGTCTGTTCAGGTACAGGACACCTCAACAGCACCAGCTAAGTGAGGGGAACTCCAGGTTGCAGCACAGAGCAAGACTGAGCACGGAGGAGGGGAGCAGGGGAATTCTTCCCCCACCTGCCCCTTTTGAGGCTGAATTTTCACAGTCCTTGAGCCTAGCAGCTGGATGGTGATGTTGCAAAAGGGGCATCGTGGCTGCAAAGGCTCTCAAAACACCTTCTCACTCCCTGAAGACTCTTCTCTAAGAGCAGCAAGGCTGAACCATGAAGGCTTTTCCAGGTCTGCAGACCGGACAGGCTTCTCCTCTACCCAGGTCCCAATTAGAAGTCCAAAATGTTCTGTGGAAGCTGGTCTGCTCGAGTGAGCAGGGCTGGCTGTGTATCCACGTGTGGAGTTTTGTTGTCTTTTACTTTGAGGGGACAGGAGATGAGAGGAAGAATGAAGAGAGCACCCTCCTTCCTAGGCCCCCAGGATTTGGGAGGTAGAAAGGGAGAGCTATGAGGATTCCCTTCCAGCTCCTATGGAGAAATGGATGCACATTTTCATGGGAATCTCTGTCCCAGATCTTTATGCCACAGGCCTCAGTGGCAGCTGAAACTTTTCAGCTTTGATAAAGGCAAAGCTCATCCTGCTCTGTAGGATAATACAGGAATCTCCTTAACGAGGTGGTTCTTTTCCTAGCAGCAGGTAAATCAAACTGAAGCTGCAAATATCCAAACCAGGCTTGCAGGCAAGTTGACTCTTCCTTTGGAAACATGCACACAGAGCTGTTTTTCCACAGTACCAGCTTCCAGATCTCCAAGTGCCAGGAAGGTACTTAAAAGATGGAGAATCTGGAACAAGGTTTATTTAGTTTGTGCACTGTTTGCTACTTCAGTCAGAAAAGGGGCATTAACAAAAAAGCAAAGACTGTCTCCTTGTGTAAGCAGAAAGAGAAGAGCAGTACAGGACGTACCGTGGCACACACCTATCACTGCCATGCCCACTACCCAGGGAGAAGGCTGTTCTTCTGCAGTTACAACATGATCACATCCATTCAGTGCCAGAAAATGAATGTCCTTCCCTTTGTTTTAATTACCTGTTTGCTCCTGACTTACCAGCTTCCCCCTCTGCTGAGCGGATCTGGTTTCACGGAGGGTGTACACGTCACCACAGACGGAGATCTCCCGCCACACTCCAGGCTTGGACTCTTCAGTAAATCCCCCTTTTGGGTGCATGACCAACACACCATTGGTTGTCAATCCATCCATGTGGCCATCTGGATTTTTCCATTTTGCTGCTTTTTCCTGCATGTGACACAACCACCCCAGAAAAGGGTTTGTCTAAAACTTTTACGCTGTCAAGTTTTATTCACCAAACACTATATACTTTTACCAACAGTGTCTAAAATGTAACATTTCTTCACTACCCAGCTGTGCTTAGACAGATCTTTAAAAATAAACATTTTATTAAGTTCCTTAGGTAAGTTTTGCAGTGGTTAAGTAGCAACTTCCATTATGAACCTCCAATTGCCATTTGCTACTTTAACTGACTTGAGGAGCATCCCTAACTGCAGGTCAGAGCAGAGGTGAGACTCATGCTTGCTTTACTGACCTTAAAGGCAGTACTAACATAGATGATCCTAAATACTCAAATGGAGCATTAGAGCCACGTGCACAGTTGATTTGTAGCACGTGCTTGATGCGTCCTTGGTCTTTGGCACCCAAAACTATCACAGCAACTTACACTCACAATGAGTATCAAGAATATGGGAAGCAAACTTAAACTACAGTTGCTACTTAACACTGAGGCTGATACACTGCAATAAGAAGAGTCTAATACCAGTATAAGATATCAATTAGCAAAAGTAAATTTTGCTGCTTGAAGCTAATGCAGAATAAAAACGAATTTTCTGCTCATATTTAGAAGTTATTTGTAGTACTTACACCAAGAAATATATTTTTAGAAGAGTCAAATCCAGCTGCAAAAATCCTTGCTGTATACGGCGGGCTCCTGTCGCAGACGATCCTGCAGGCGAAGCGCGAGATGGTGCTCTGCGTGATCTGAGTCTCATCGTTGTTTTGACAGCCGGAAATTGTATCCGTAACTACGAAGTCTATGGGGCTTTCTGTTGACCTCCCAACCTGCAAAAACAACCAAAAAGCCACTTAAAATAGTGGTATAATTATAAGGAGTCAGAAGGGAGGGAAAAATAATTTAAAAAACTAAACAAGGATTAAGGGTGCAATCTTGTCACATTAGTGTCGATTGCATCAGCAATCTGAGTTTTTAGAAGGCAAGATCCAACCAAAGACCAATTTTCCACCCTAGACACAAATGCATAATTTACACTGCAAGACTAATCTTCACTTATTCAGCTGCTGTGTATGTGTGCCCAGGACAGCTGGAAGGAATAGTGTCAGCAGGAGAAAAGGATTGTCCTTGTGATATCTCCTAAGCCTACCTCTACAAATTAGTTACCACGGTATACTGTCAATTAAGACAAGGTTAGCTTGGAAATGATTTTATTCAGAGCTTTATTCACAGTTCGAGTGCCAAGTTCATTTGCTGTAAAAATAATGGTTGCTCTTAGACCCAGAACACAACCATTTGAATATACCATAACCAAACCTACCTGCTTTCATGATTACAGAATCTGTATTTCCACACATGAAAACTCAGGTAACTTGGGCCCATAATATGATTAAATTTGCTTCTAATCATACTGTGCATGAGCAAACAAATTAGAAAAAAAAAAACAACAACTTTACTTAGAGAAAGACAGTATTGATCAGTGGCAAAAAAAATTGTATCATGACACCTATGGATGTTTTTAAAAAAATCAAAATGGGAAACAAGACATCTGGAATAGATCCTTTCATTACAAAACAGGCAGAGGGACCAGACTGCAAGCTAAACACACAGGGAGATTATATCAGGCAGATTGCTGCTACACCAACTCTGAATTTAACTGAGAAGGCAGAGCCAAGGAACAAAACCAGGAATATTCTTCTGATGGACAGACTATGGTCAAACGGGAAAACAAGATTAAAAAATTTCTTGACATGAAACTATTTCAGACGTCGAGAACGCACACTTAGATGACATAACCTCCTCACTAAGCACGACCTCAATGTCCTCTGAGAAGCCGCGTCCTGCTCAGCCTCTTGCTCTCCGAAGCCAGCCCTGGGACCTGCCTTGGCTCCGTGATGTGCCCGAGCATCTCTGCAAACTCCAAACTCACTGTTCCTCCTTAAACACTAACAAAAACACTCCACAAGTTTAGGTGTTTTAAGTGACATCCTTAATACCAAGCTCGTCACAAATGAGCTGGTGGGAACGGTGCAGGGCTCAAACAGAGGCTGAAATTCCCATCTTGGGTGACACATCCTGTTTTCCTCTCCAAGCCACAGCTCCCAACCCAAGTATAAAATGCATGACGTTTGTTGTGGAAAAATCCATTAATGAAGCACTAAAAAGGCCTCGAGTATTGCACTTCATTTCTTTCACATAAAGTGACTACTACAACACCCAAGAGACAGTTTACAAGTTTATGCAATTTCACAATTTGAAACTAAAAATTATCAAGGAAATTATAGTCCTTTTCCATTTATAATACTATTTCCAAATATATAACCCAGTGTAATTCTTGCTAAAGGAGTCAGCACTGACCTGCAGCAGGAACTTTACCCATAACTTCGCACAGAAATAGAGAATAGTCAAAGTTTTTTCAAGGATAATCAATACAGAGTTGAGTATTTTTTCTTCATTGTGAGTTTGTCTGTTGAAGTCTCTGAAATACATTATCAAAGCTTTTAAATGCCCAAAGAGGGGGAAAACCTACCATCTTGTCTCGTAAAGCACACAAGGGTTGGCTCACAGTCTTAATCTGGTCCTACCAATCGTCAGTAGGAAATCAGGATATATTCAAAGGCGAGCATTAACATTTATAGACAAAGCCTTCACTGCATAGAATTTTTGAAATTATTTTAAATTACACAAGAAAACAATTCCTTGACTCGTGCAGTTCATTTATGTCAGAAGTATGGCTATAGAACACCAAGTATTCTGTGTTTTCTCTTTCAAAAAGCCTTAAGAGAATTAGTTCCATGTAACACTGTGCTCGAAATGGTTCGAGTGCTAGACGTCATCCTCAAACCATGGGAATTTCCCATGCTTCCCATCAAGAACGTTTTTTCAGACCCATTGCAAAAGAAAGCCAAACAGTAACAAATGAGAAGTTTGATACTGATAACACTTATTCATCAACTTCTCCCCCCAAATCTTCATCTCAGCTCCTCTTGCAGCCAGACAGCAGTGACAACACACCCAGCTCAGTAGTTCAAAGCTAGTCCTGATCATGGTGCTGTTTCTCTACATCCAACATTATTTCTCCCCTCTTCTCCTGTCCCATTTTTACTTCCAGCTCCCTTTATAGCAGAGGGGACCCTGTCTGCAAGGCTGCTGGCTTCATTTTGGGAATCCTCTTGTGCCCTGTGCCATATTCCATGACGATTCCCTAAGTTACTCCCAACAACCAACCATAAATCTTCCAGCTGATGCATCCCTCCCCACTCCGGGTACCGGTAAGAGCGATAAAAGCCGGGCAGTCAATTTGCTGGTGTCTCCTGTCAGTCAGAGAAGCTCTATTAAAACCCCCCACTCCTCTGAGACAGGGGAAAAGCAGACAACTCACCAATAAATAATTTAACAGCTGCAGATTCTCAGACTACAACCGAATTTCACTCTGACAGCAAGGGAGAATTCAACCACGCATCTTTTGAAGGGCCATTCTGAAAGAAAGCAAGTCTTTGTATTCAATATACCTGCTTCCTATATAGATTTATGGTACTGGCTACACATTTCAGCCCCTTTTAGTGCGACTGACAGGTATAATCAATACAATTTTGGCCAGCCATATGATGAAGGACCAGATTCTATTCCAACTTGATGTATCAGCAACGGAACAGTACCTAAATTCTCATGCAAAATCCTCATTTTTAGCAACACACGGACAAGAAACTACCTGACTTTGAGAAATATCACATGGAACACATTCAAAAAACATCCTGGCTTTGTCTGTTAAATGAAGAGATCCTGATCTGGATGCCCTTAAGACAAACAGAAAGCTCTACAAGAGAAGAAGAATATCCCCTATAACAGGCTACAATGACAAGTCCAGCAGAAAATGTGACTTTGCTGCTGTCGGGTACAGAACACGAAGAGCAGGATCAGAAGAAGAGGTGCCAGGTCAACCTGCCAAAGCACTTGACCACGATCAGATCTTTAAATATTTTCAAACACCCTTTTAAAATACAGGTCCTTGGAAGTAAATCTCCATATTAACTCCAGGATTTGAAATAATAATAAAAAAAAAGGCAGGGCAGCCCTGGTCCTCGGATGAAACTGTCTCCTGCAGTACCTGAGCACACAAACTGAACGGATACCAAAGAGCAGCCAGCAGGCAGGGGCTGCACAGGGGGATTTAAACCCATTAACAACTGGCAGGTTTAGGCATGGAAATACAACGATCTTCATTCCATAGTGGAGAGCTGTGATGGATTTGGTGTTTATCTACAGACAGCCTGACCGCTGCTCTTCAGGACCTTCCTGATTTCTCCCTGGCCCTGCTGTCGGCTCCGCAGGTTTCCCGTGGGTGCTGAGCGGCGCCAATCCCGCGGCTCCGTTACAAGCCAGGGAACAGCACAGGCCTTTCTGCTCCTGTCACCTCCAGGAGCTTCCTGCTTCCCACTGCAGTGCCAACCAAGTCCCTGGGTCTGGCAGGGCACCCTGAGCCATCTCAGCGGCAAATTCCTTCTGACTAAAAGGTCAGTGAATCCCAAAGGGGAACGGGGGAAGAAACGTTAACCAGCCTATTCCACACTAACACCAAAATCCTGGTTATCTTTAGCTCCCTCTGCCTAGGACCTCAGCCAAGTGCCTCGAACCACAGGCTGTGGAGCACTGCTCACCTGGGCTGCTCCTCCTGGCCTCCAGCTGCCCGGTTTCACTAGCATGACAACTGACCCCCAAAGCCTTCATTTTTTACTGACACCCCCCAAAATAAATGCTGGAGCCACCACAAGGGTATTGGGCAATGAGGAAGAGCTGTCTCCACCACAAACAGAAGAGCAGCTGTTCAGCAACTCTTTTATTTACATTAGTATACACAAGTAGTGGAAAAAATCCAGTTTTCAAAATTATTAACATATACAGAGAGTTTCACAGGAGCAACTCGGAGCAGACGATAATTAAAATCTTGCAGAGAGATATACAAATATCACAGTAACTCATCCTTCTGGGGTTCATTTTCCAACTGCTAGTCAACACAGAAAACCTATTGCAGTTCACTCCAGCTGTATGGTATTTTCTAACTATCCATTCAGGCAGCAGCACATAAACAAGATTGGTTTTTATCAATCACTATTTGGATTTAATCAATCACAGGTTACCAAGTCACACTGGGAAAATTTACAAGGAGCAAATAAATAAAAAAATAAACACATAGAAGCCACATGAAGGAAGAATATTTACATCTTGAATTCTTCTGCCAGCACCACTCAACTGCTGAAACTTGAAAATATGAGGGACTGAAGAGGGATAATTCAGGATAAGATGCTCCAATTACAGAGATCATGGACAAGACAAACATGGTTAGTCTGGATGGGAAAAGGTTGCACGTGTTTGTTCTTTCCAGCTTGAAGTTTTAAGGTGGCACAGAGTTTCTCATCTCTCAGATGATCCATCAAAAAAGCATGGTGTAAGAGAATAACTTGGGCTATGAGAATATCAGGCGATGTAAAAAACCTGAATGCGTTCATGGGCAAATGTTGCATAAAAGCAGCTTAGAGAAACCCACAGCAGAGTCCCCTACACCACTGATGTATTTATACAACCTTCAGAAACAGGATGTTCCTTACTATTTCTTCATCGGTTTAGATTCACAGAACAGCTGAGGTTGGAAGGAGCCTTCCAAGACCATCTAGTCCAAGCAGGGCCACCTAGAGCAGGTTGTCTAAGACCCAGTCCAGGCAGCTCTTGAATATCTCCACAGCCTCTCAGGTTGTCTCCTTCAGGGCACAGCTCCTCCATCTCTTCCATCTTCCTCCCACCCTTCCTCCTTCCCTATCCCATGTCCTATTTCTAATCACTTTTCACTCCAGCTCCTTGCTTAACTAGAAAGTAGCAGTAATACAGATGTTACCAGCTGCTGGCAGTGGTTTCAGAGACGAGACAATGCAAAATTTCAGAGTGCTCACAAACAGGAGCAACAGAGTTTGGCCATCAAGTTTTCTCAGAACAGAGAGAACACCCAGCATTGCTCTTTAAAAACCAATTATTTTGTAATAGGGTCTTCTTACCTGAAACATGTCTGTATCTTTATCATGAGTATACTCCACTACGACAGTCTGGTTTCGGGATAACGTGTAGGAGATGCTATGCTGGCCTTTACAGCTGACAGCCTGTTGAATGAGAAAATGGGTTATACACAGCTTCCACGTAAAGATTGTCATCAAACTCATTTCGCTATACAAACAGCTTTGACCATGATTAGGAAAAACAGTGCAGAGTTCTATAACACTTTATTACATAGTAGAGTAAATGCAATAGGATTTTTTGTGTTTTTTGTGTGTGTGTGTGTTTTTTTTTTTTAAAAAAAAGCAAACAATTGCTGTTTGTTTATGCCTTCTATTTCTAAAACACTTCATACCTACCAGTTAGATTCCCAACACACGGTTTACTAGCTGTAAAAGGAAAGTGATCTCTACAGATATGGATATAGTATCAAATACTATGTAGCATTTCCGTATTTAAAACAATATTGCAAGGGAACAATTCTTGGTTTTCAGTCCAATTTGACAGTGACTGAAATCTTTCATGTTTAGAATCTTGTGTTCCCAAGCTCCAAGGTTGTGCTTTTCAGAAAGATTTTACTAGTCCACTGAGTATTGCACAGAATAAAACAGAGACATCATCCCAATACTGAAACGTACCCCAGGACAGAAAATCGGGTAGCATTGACCATTGCTGCTCAAGCTTAAAGACCAACTTGAATTAATAGGGTATCAAAAGCATTGAATTGAGAGGATAACTAAAACTTTCCCCAGTGCTCTACTGAGAGGTTTTGCTTTCTAAGAGTTGAGTTTCTCTCACTACCTTCATTCTTTTATGTTGCCCTTCTACAAAAATCACAGGCAACAGAGAGGGATAATTAAACTAAACAAAAAGATATTTTGCTCATTGGTCTGTCATCACTGACAAAGTCTAAATGATCCCAAAGCTACAAATTGTTAAACAATGCACTAAAAATCTTTGAACGTTAGAGGTATAGAGACACTACATGATCAGTAAAGACACCTCACGAGCAGTAAAAACCTAAGGGCTAGCAAAAGTGGCCAATGTGAGAGAAAATCAAAGCACACGTAGTGGAAGAAAGCTGTTTGCAAGCGACATGCGTTTGCAGCAACATATTATCCAGGGCTGTTACAAATCGCTCCTCACTGAAGCACTTAGCAGCTCCACTACCTGCTACAGATTTAGGTTTCGGTGACGGTACCTGGAGGCAAAGCAGCGACAAGAATGACCTTTCCCAGTCCCGTACAGCCTTATTTTTATGACGTTTTCTCTGGAATGGAGCTTTTAACATTTTAACATTTATGAGGTTATGTGACTTCAAGGCATAGAGTCTAGCTTCACTGCCTCAACAGTTAAAAAGCAAGATAAATTTAAGCGTATTTGGTGATCGGTGCTAAAATAAGAGTCCAAATTTCTTATTTGAAACTTAAACCCTTTGTTCTAGTAATCATCATGCCGAACCAGGTACATCAAGTGCGTTTCCTATTCGCGTGCTTGACAGCTAGAGATCTCAAGGCCCAAACAGGACTCAGCTGCTACAATGATATAAATGAAATTTTTAAAGCGATGATCAAGTTGTGCGGCAGCTAGAGATGTAACCATATACTGTATACCATATACCAATGCACGAGGGAGTGATATAGTCAAAGAGGTGAGAGTTAAAGCATAAAATAAAAATAATCAGAGTAATCAGAGCTTTCAGTGTAGACACAAGATGAGCTGCAGATTTCTGGACCCTGCTAGTTCACCGAAGTCAGTGTCAACAGGACACATTCACTGTGTTACAAATCAATTTGACTAGCATTACTTATATAAGTCAATTATGTAAAATTGCCTGCAGAAATCTGGAATTACCGTCATATTTGAGTCCTATTTGACTGAGTATGGCCAGTATCCTGCCTGAACTATTAGTCTAGGTCATAATCTCTACATTCTTTTCTATGTTCCTTTCTCTTCCCATCTTCTCTTCCTTATCTTATTTTCCCTCTTCTTTACTTCTCATTTTTTAAATTCAGTTATTTTCGGTGTGAAATACCACATTTCCTGGAACCGCACCATCATTTTTCCAAAGAAGCCAAGAACGTTATGGGAAATGTTTCAACTCGCATGCTTACCAATTCAAAGGCAGTTCACATGCATTTTAATTACCTGTCTCAAAGCAATTGGCCATTTACAAGCCAAAAAGAGAGAGACCAGAATATTTCAGAAACTACAGAAAAATGAAAGAACTGATCCAATGAACTGTGAAAAGAAAGAGGCAAAAAAATCTAATAAGAGTTTTGTAAATGGAAAGCAGCCACAGGAAGAAAGTGATAATAATAATAATATCTTCGAGGTAGGAGCTGGAAGAGGAACAGAGACCGGGCACTAAGCTGGAAGCTCCAGTTTGTCCCCACTCCATCCCCTAGAAGCACAAGAGCAACGGTGCGGTCACATCTTCCAACCTTGAACTCGCAGGCCACCAGACACCTGAACCTCTGGCCAACAGCAGCTGATTTTGAGAGCGGCTGTCTCATACCTCTTGAGTTGAGCGAAAATCAGCAATTGAGAGCAGGGAAAAATGAGGAAAAACTCACCAAATCATATTGCTTGGGCCTACCAAACCAATCGGAAGGAGGTGCCTCTAGGCTGGACACAGCACACGTGATGTCCCATCTGGCTGGGCACACTAAAGTGGTCCAATTTTTACACCTCCCACCTCGTGGTGATTGGAATTCTCCTTTACATCCTTCCCACTGCGTCTTGCTCTTCCTGCTTCCTCGCGTAACGCCTTTCCTCCTTGCTCCTCTCCTCGTTACACAGCAGTCTGCGCCCACAACCCGAGCAGCAGCTAAAGGCGATGCCTTCCACATCTGTCAGGGCTCGGAGGAACTCAGATCAAACATGAAACTGTTTTCCTAGGGGTGATTCTGCGAATGAGGCAGCATCAGGCACATCCCACCCACCATCCTACCCCTCGCACCATCATTGCAAGGACAGGGAAAGTGAGATGCCTTTACCTCATCTATAAAAACACTCCGCAGGCAAAGGAGTTTTTTCCCCCCCAAATTCTAATTGTTATTTTAATGAGATACTGCATTTACCTAAAAAAAATCCTTCTGGGTGGAAAAATACCTTGTGCTTATGGCTGCCCCAGTCAGCTCTTGCCCACTTGGGCACATCTTTGGGTGCACAGCGGCTCTTTTCCACATCCTGAGAGTGATGAAAGTCGTTTATTTCCTTTGGTCATCACCAGCCCAACAGTTCAAGAAGGGATCAGGAGCTCCAGGCAGGACTGCGTTAACTTACGGCTATCAGGTCAAATCTTTAGTATGAGAAGCCTTTCGAGGAGCTAAAGAAACATCTTGAATCCTCACAGCTTTCAGGCTGCTGCCTAAGGGCTTGCAGGGAGCAGCTCTTCTCAGCTTCCAGCAGATTTCCACTGGATTTTTGCACCGCTGGACAGCGCCAGCAGACATGAAGTTATTACAAAAAATATACAGCAAAAGCACATGATTGTGACTCACTGACTTGTTACCCACATCAGAAGAGCCTTCTGCTCACTTAAAAGAAGGAAATTCCACAGGACGTCAGGACAGTGTTCAGTTCGTGCAATACCAACCTTATCTGAACACCACGCGCTTGCGGCTTTGCCGTTTCAATCTAAAACCAGCCGTAATTGTGCGGAATTATTGCTTCTGTAACAGTAGATTTCAATAACCCTGACAATCTACACTGGCCCCCGATATAGCTCTTACACATATTTTCCCTCTAACCTTTCACAGGCAGAATGAGAGACATTATCATGAAAACCCTAAGGGCTTGGTGTATCTAGAGAAGAAGGGGACGAGGCGTTTGCACGAGCCCGAGCAGGTCCTGCTGCCTAGGAAATCTGCGTCCGCTTCCAGTGTGGCTCCTTCCCAACCATTTCTTAAAGCTCTTCCTTTCCTTTCGATCGAGCACCTGCATTAGACCTGCACCAACATTAGTTTAAACACATAAACTTTAACACATACATGTTCTGCTCACTTTTTTTTGGATATCCATGCAACACCTGCTCCGTCTCTAACTCTTCAGCTGTCAAAGGAGAAGGTCACAAAAACAGACTGTAAGTAAAGAGTCAGTAAATGCAGGTAAGGAGAAGAGGACGTCACCAGAAGGACATGAGTCCAGTGGTGCAAGGGCCCCTTTTTGGGACGCTGATGCTGCAAGTCTAACTGTAAGAACACCAATTCCTTAGCAGTTGGGTAGTTTTGTTTGTTTGTTCGTGCCTGGATCAGCCATCAGTGATGAATACACTCAAAAACAACCGCGGAAAGTTCAAGACATGCACGTAACAGGTAATCAGACGACAGATCCTTGACATGCCTTTAAATGCTCTCTTTGATGGCGTGTCTGGCACTGTCTGCTGTCCCAGTCGGGTAGGTGCGTGACACCCCGCAGGGCACTGCTGCAATCCAGTCACTTTGAACGCAGGGCACGCGGCTCCGGGCCTACGTGGAAACAAGTCTCAGCCAACACTTTGACCCTTCATTTACACTTCAAGCTCGCCCGGCTTCCAAAGCACTCAGAGGCGTCTTGGGCGCCCTTTCAAGCTGGGTTTGTAAGAGGGGAGGAAGGGGACTACAAGGGACAACGCATCTGTCCTTCGCATACATCCAAACCAGCTGCTGCTTGGGGCACACTGCAGTTTTCACGCTGTTATTCAAGCAATTGATTATTTATCAACTCCACGAGCACATGTTAATCTGTTTGCTCCTTTTGTAGATTTGTTTCTCCGTGTGGTTTTGAGGTAGTTTTTCTTTTTAGACAACCAACCAATACGATGCAGATAGCCCTTTCTCCAGAAGAGGCACAAAAATCCCCGCTTTCCAATAATTCTGTAGCTGGGATGGAAGCAAAGCGGTAACACTCTGCATGCATTTATTCCCTGGAATAACACAGGGTAGGCCACCCACGGGACAGGAGCAAGGTATTCAAAATGCACCTTGTCTGTAGTGGGACAATACACAGAGCTAAAGAGACAGGACAGGCCTGGCCACTTACTGCCCCCAAGGCCTGGCTTGTCACCTAGGACACCTGGCCAGCTGGGTAAAGCAGCCTTTGTAATTCAGTGCAGTAAAATCAGTCTGAAAGAGGTGCCAGTTATACCAACAGGTATAAGATACTGAGCACTCCCTGAGCTCCTCTAAGTCACTGACAGCTGCGAGCGGGCACTTTACTGACCCAGCCTGCAAATCGTTTTCCTCCTGATCTTGCCTTTGAGCTCTTCTAACTCTTTATTTTCTCCTTCCATTTTCTTTTAGCCATGTCTGGGAATGTTATATTGCAAGTAATCTTTTGCCCACCTTTGAAATCGAGCCTGTAAATTCCGTTTCTTTAGCGACTCCACTCGCTCCCTTCGGCGCCCTAGGGCTGGAGCCAGCTCCAGGCACAGCACAAAGCCGTGGTGGTGTCAGAGCCACCAACCACCCACAGAGGAATCATCTACCTCCAGCTGCAGACTGCTCCTTTGGGCATCCTACTGCCCTGCCACGGGAATGCTTCACCCGCCTTGGAAACCCTGGAGACACACATGGATCGCTGCCTTGCTCCAGGTTTCATCCACGTGGTGTCCAAGACCTAAAGGGCTCTTTGAACAGGCCTCTCGGACATGTGCATGCACTTTCTTCTAAGCTTTGCAGTTTATATGTTATATCCAACAGATTTTTTTCTTTTCTTTTTTAAATAAAGTGATACTGCAACTTCTCACATGGTCCAGCAGGTGTTTTCTCTCTATACCCACTAGTAATCATTAAGATAATAAGATTCACCCACTGGATTTGCATGTGCCTATTGGTAGAGATTAAGCATTTTTATGTTCTTTCATTTTAGAAAACTAGGTGAGATTGCTTTTGGAAGACTTATCTGCTCCTATATGAACCCTCCATACCACTGTCTAAAGGAAAAATATGCATAGGGGCATGACCTTGTAAGGGGGTTTTACAGGGTATTTTATAGCCATTTGTGGAAAGAAGGCAAAATGGACCAGAAAAGTAACACCAAAAGAACAGAATACACTCCTGTTGAGATCCTGCTTTTGGAGCAAGACCATAGTTCACAGGGTAAAGAATACTAATACTACTCCTTCCTAACAGCTCTGGCCTTTGTAAGGCAATAATACTGACTTCCCAATTCCTGGCATTATTTCACTTGGGGTAGGAGTGTTCCTGAAGGCTGCAAGCCTGTAAGCTTAAACACAAAGGCATAAACATAACTTTGCTGCTGCAGCTGGGGCACCCCCCAAAACTCTTGATACACCCAGAAAAATATCAGTAATTAGAGGAGGATGCAACAGTGTGTGTGCAAGTGAGCGCTCTGGTGCCAACAGTCTGCACTTCATTTCCATACATCGGGAACAAAAGCAGCATCTGCCTGGCTGCACTTGTGTGTTTGTATACGCCAAGCACACAAAATAGCCACAAATTAGAATTTTTAACTAAAAAACAGGGAAGAGAGTCCCCTAAAGGGCTTCTATCCATACACATACTGAAAGATTTGTATAGGCTGTGCATGAGCAGTGCGTGCTGCTGTGAATCGAAGCACCCGTGAGCCCAGTCTGAGCCTGCCGAGACAGCAAACAACGACATGAGAAGCTGCATCTCGTTCTATAGCTTCCAGAAATCATAAATTCAGTTTGACACAAATCAATTTTACATTAAGACAGCCAAGGATTCTCTAGATAGTTACCTTAACAGACCTGTTAAGCAGCTGCACAAACATTTCTCAAGAGGGGAAAAAAGCAGACACGAACCTACTCTTGCCAAAAAGCTATTTAGCACTCACAGAAAGCATTTATTTATTTTTGTTAAATAAAGTCCACCAAGGGGCAGACATTACCTTTTAGGCTTTGCACTACAGTCCTAAGGGAAAGCACTCTAAAATAGAGCGACCCAGAGAGACCCAAACCCACTCAAATTCATTGACCGAGCTTCCTACAGACGTTGCAATTAGTCATTGCAACAAAGTGGACTTTGTATTACTTTCATTCATGGAAATTACCAGCAAAAAAATCCTACAGTTCGACTACTGGAGCAAGGAGGACAGACACTACCGATAGCAGCCCCATGAGGAAAAAGAGATTAATAAGTTTTAAGACCATCTATCAAACAATTCATCCTTCCTGCAACATGTTTCTGGGGGAGGAAGGCAGAACATTTATTGCCCCATCCAAGGAGGGGACCGACCGTGCAAGCCTGACCAGCAGGTGCTGGGTTCATTTTCAAACACTAATGCTCAAGCAGAAGAGCAAATTAGCAACGTCCACCTTGTACACAGGAAGGAGTCACTGTTTGAAGCAGAGGGGTGGGTTGTTTCTTTTTAAAGTCCAATGAATTGACAAGTATGTGAAAATATTTCGTATTCCGTATTCACATGCCTCGGCATATTTAGAAGCACGTCCTTTCCATTTCAGCTCTGAGCTACTTAAGTGATTTAAGTCATCAAGTTAATACACTCAACAGTCAAAACGCAACCCCCGTTTATGCTGCCCCACAGGAGTTGAAAACTCAGCTCGTCACAAGTGGGAAGGAAGGAGCTTTCTGCAGTGGAGCTGCCCGCGAGCCCCTCCGGCACAGCCTCCCAATCCGACCCCAGTGGAAAGCGAGTCCAGCCCCGCTTCCCAGGCTCTGGACACAAAAACGTCACCAGGAAAAAGAAGAACTCGCACATAGGAGACTGTGGGGCACTTGGGGATGCGGTAACTGGTGCTGCCTCTTCCTCTCACAAGCTCAGAGGGACACTGAGAATAACAGGCGCGTGTGCTGTACTCGGCCACCCAGCTGAACTCTGTGGGAATAAAGGAATAAAGTTTCCTTTATGGGGATGTTTTGCACCCAGTTTGGATTTTACAGGCCAAGCTAACAGCTAGATTCACAAACTACCTCTATTACTAGCACAGGGAGGCTTAACTTCATCTTCCTCGTTTATTTGCTAAGCCCAGCTTGGCAAAGATGGGGGAAGAATCAAATACAATTAGAAGAGTACAGAATAAGTACAGCAATAGTGTTCAAAATACGGGGCAGGTCTGCCATAAAGCAGCTTTGATACCGGAGCGGAGCCGACGAGCCCATCCGCAATAACCCACGAGCGCTGTGGACCCGCGGCGGCCGCAGCTAACTGAGCATTTCCTTGGAAATTCCAAAGTGCTGGATGCCAAAGGGTGAGCAGAGGGCAAAAGGCAGGAAAATGCAAGTCTAAGACATGTGGCAGAGGGAGCCGCACGGCTTCCCCTCCATCAGATAGGGCCCAGCACAACCCATTACTACTGGGACGCTCCCTCCGTAGCTTTGAAGGGGATAGACTCAGCTCACCCTGGTTTCACTGAAGGATGGTTTTGGCTGCGCAATTCCCAGTGTTCAGAGAAAGCAATGAGAGGATGAGCAGGGGCTGCTTGTCCCGGCTCCTGTTATTTTCATCGTGCTCTCAAATTCAAGCCTTGTGGCATTTTTCAGCACAGCTGTTCGGGATGGAGGGAAAAGGGAAAAATTTGCCCTCCTAAAATTCAAATCTATCAATCCAGATTAAAAAGTAAAACTCAAGCCACTGAGATCTGTTGTAAAATTTATAATCCTGGAATTTGCCTTATCAGACTGTGTTAGATGAACACATAGCCAGAGGTTAATAAACTGCACAAGAGAAGTGGTTAAAATCTAAAGCAAGCTTTACAGGCAGCTTTGCTTTCTATTCACATGTAACATTAGATAAGAAAGTGTCTCATCAAGACCTATGCACTTCAGACAAGGTGATTTTAGTGTTGAAAAAGCATCTAACCAACAGGCACACGGCCCCACTCGGAAATGGGGGAGGCTGAATCCTGTCCATTGCCAACACCTGCATTTTCTCTGCGTTCACCTTTAGGAATTAAGATCAAATTATCTCAGTGCAGACTCAGAGAGACATCAATGACTTATATGGGAAGTGAATTTGCAACGAAAAGCCCTAGAGCACTGATGCTGCCATGGCCAAATTAACAAGCTAGGCTAAAAATACACAGCAGTAGTCAGTGATATACTGGATTTGGGGTTTTATACTGAAAATATATTTGCTATTCTCTGTGACTTTCACTAAAGCAGTCTATATCTTTGTAAAGAACACAAAAGGCTTACAAAGCTACACTCAGCAAAATCAACTTGTAGTAGCATTATCCCCCACAAACGCCTGGGTAAACATTAACATTAATCATTGGGCAATCCTGCTACCCAAAAATAACTAACTTAAATCATGATTTTCATTTGATGGATTAAGCTACCCAATTTCTTACACCAGTTGTTTCAAAGAGTTTTGAATAAGTTTGAAAGACTTGGCTCCAATTTAATTGCCCCCTTGGTAGGAACCACCCATCAGTTGGGACAGTAGCAATATTTAGCACTCAATATTAGACTGCCCATAATCAAGCAGACGAATATGAGTGACAATGTAGAAGTCAGGTAAAAAAATCATGCATTTAAGTACATAAGCTAATTTTAAGCAGTAATTTTAATAGCAATATTTGACATTCGTTTTACAGAGTTAAACCTCTTACCATCCACGATTTTGCAAGTCTACTGACAAGTATGTAAAAGACACAACCTCCACAGCCCTACAATATTTCATATTGCAACCTCTTCTCACAGCAGCAAAAACATTATTTCAAGGCACACACTGGGGTAAAGCTCTAGCACTGCAGCTCTCCAACACCGCCACAAACCAAAGTCACTGCTTGGTCTGGATCCCCAGAACTGGATCCCAGCTCTTCTTCCTTTAAGTGCATGAGACAAATGCAAGAAATCCCTAGTTTAGTTTTAGTGGTCCCATTACACTCGATTTTCTGTTGGCGTGAGTAATTATTTCAAGGGTTGAGATGCTCAAGAGTTTTCAAAACTGTGTGGCTGGCAGAACTGATAAGCCCTGTGTTACTGATTCATAATTCAAGGTAAGCAAAAGTTTTCGTGTTGCACAGATGGGCCATTTTACTTAGAGCCAGAAAAGTTAACTCAGATGCTCTACAGGCGGCTCAAACATTAACGCGCTCTGGGCAAGCTGCTTCCCTGCCTGTGCCAGGTTCATCTAGCTGCAGTGACTCCAAACATCTCACAGCTATTAACCCTGTCAGTGGAGCAGGTTGGAATCAATTGTTTTGAGATTCTGGCTCACGGTTACCCAAAACAGCTGCACTTGATTTCTTATATGCCTTTGCAATAATTTTTTTTGTTTTTGCCTTTTTACTCATGTAGTCTTGCACATACACTAAGGGATTTTCCTTCTTTTTTCCTGAATAAACTATCACAAGCAGACAATTCTGGTTGCAATCTAGAGTTCTTCAACTGCTGGTTACAGAGGCTGGACATGCAGTCTAATTAGCCAGGCTGGGAACATTTCTGGGCTCCTCTCCTCCCAGGAGAGCCTCCTCACCACGTGCAATAAAACCAGACATCACAACTGTTACTGTTAGAGTCTTGGTGTCCCAGCAAGCGTCAGAGCCACTCCTGAAGTTCCCTGGCAGCCAAACTGTCTTAATGAAGATGTGAACCCACTGAAGAGGGTGAGGAAAGATCAGCCACGGCAAGGCAGTTGTGGATTACAACCACTAGAGTTAAATGAGGGAATGGTGCAATCCCAGGGCCAAGAGCAACATGTCCCACGTTCCCAAATTAGAGTTTTCTGTGCTGACTAAATTGCTCTTCTCTTCCCCACAGTGAAACGATAAACTTCAACCTGTCGGGTTCCTCTCCACCATCTGTTTCTCACCATCAGCTCCTCCTGGGTCACCTCTGCAATACGGAGAGGCAAACACTGAAGCCCCTGCTCCCTCTTAACAGAATGCCCACCACACAGGTGGTCGCTCAGCATTATAAGCTCCTCAAGAAAACAGGATGAAATTTTTTCCCGTTTGCCTATGCAACGTGAGAAACACTCAGGACTCAACCACACGACACGAGTTACAGCTCTGCAAGCTTCCAGATGCTTTGCTCCAAGCTTCATGTTTTTGACTGCTTGCAAGTCATGACACCACCTTGCTGGGCAAGCAGCACTGGGGCTGGCAACAGTTCAGGAGCCTTGGTGTAGAACTACATATTTTGCATACAGATGAAGGCAGTTTACTCTCGCTTCTAGCTGCTCCTCACCCCTCTTGCCAGTGGAACAGCTTGCAAGGAAGTTCCTTAACTTGTTTCTGATAGCTACCATACAATTCAATCCTGTTTTTTTGACAAGGCAGCAGTGTGAAAGGCAACCTCTTTCAGCAGTACAACCAGATCTGCAGCCTAGTCCCTTCCACCTTACCTGCCCTTTCAGACTGTGCTGAAATGGATGCGTTCTACTTGCTGCATATTAGGGCCCAACACATACCAGTGTTTCAAAGCCTGCATGATTTTGGCATAACAAGGGGACTCAAGTGTTGCAGCTCACCCAACTGCCCACGTCTTAGCTGCATGTACTGTCCTTGCTCCCTCCTACCGCTGCCCTTGGCTCCAGATTCACCCTCCCATTCCGAGCTCTTAACCCAGATGACTGCAGTTGTTACATGATTCGGATTACGGGCCACACTGAAATCACTCTCTTCAGCTGCTGTTAGTCAAATTCCAGTGCGTTTTGGATGCCTGGACAATAGCCGAAGGAGTCCTCGGGAATGCAGGAACAGCGAGCAACGCCGACTACGTGTGGTTGAACCAACTACGGGGCTTCTTTGAGGAAAGGATGGCTACAAATACCCGACCGGATTATCAAACACAGGCAGCAGTACAAAAACCATGAACAGGCTCCTCGTGTTCACAGCGCTCACGGGGAAGGTCACATTACAGAGGCTGAAAAGCCACTACTCAGCTAAAAAGTAATTTGAGAATATTTAATGTGGGAACCTGCACTGAAACCAATGGACTCTTTCATGAAAGTATGAACTGTAAAGCTACAGTAAACAGTGGGAAGCCTCATTAATAACAACAGATGAAAATGACAGTTCCAATCAAATGCCAGATAAAAAACAATTAAGAACTTATTTAAAGATAATAAATGGAAACACAAAGTAAAATATAAAATATTATATTATTATATTAATAATATAATATATTTTCAAAGTCAATATAACTGAAGGACACATTCAAATTTAATATAATTACAACTCAATAAGCTTATCAGTTTTCATAGCAGCTACCCAATAGCTAGTACAGAATCAGTCATCCTTAAGAATAAGGACTCGAACATTAGTGACAGAGCAATATTGCTGGGGACATGCACACCAGGCGAGGCGTACCACGAACTCAATCCTGGGTATTTATGCACATTTTTTAGTATAAAATTGAACAGGCAGTTGTATAGCTTGCCTAGTTAGGCTTATTTAAAAGATCCTTTCTGAACACTGGAGGGGAATCTGTCCTATTCGGTTCTGTAAACACGTGAGGAAGGGTGATCATCTGGTTCAGCTGAACGCAGCTCCTTCCTCCTTTACTTGATCTCTGGGAGAGGGTCATTCATTCATTAATAGAAAGCCCAGATATAACGAGAAAACATTTCACAACTAAGCCTTTTTTAACCTATATGAACTTACCTTGAAATAGATTCCTTAAGATAATTTTATTTTATAGACTGGTTCTTTTGTGATGTATACAACTGGAAGAAACTAGAAGGCGTCTCTGTAGAGGTGTGTCTCAAGCAGTTGGTTTCTTTTTCTCCAAAAGAGCACTTGAAAGTGCACAAAAGTATTTGCTTATTCTGAAGCAGATCTTCACTGTTTTCTTAGAAGTCTCTTGGAGGATTAATTGTATCACTAATGGTCTGTCTTAGGAATGCTGCAAAATATTCCCCTTGCATGGTATAGTAGCCATCATGTGCAATGTGCAAAACTGGATGTGGAGGGAAAAAGATGTTCTAAAAATAAGATGGTTGTGAGTGCATGCCAAAAAGCAAGATGCTTTTTAGTGGTAAAACTGTTAGTGCTTAGTGAGAGAGAGAGAAATATCTGTGTATACAGTGTAGAAACAAAATCTGGGAAGCATTAGTCTTGGAAGATTAAAGGCAGATACCAGTTTTATTGTCCATATGCGATTTGTCAGTTCAGCTGTGCTTGCAGAGGCCTCATACTGCAGGGATGGAGGTAAAAGCTCCCGTCTTCATGGCTGAGCAGAAGATGTTTCAGCTGTCAGGTTTTGTATTTTTTGTTTCTGGTGCTTCACCAGATGAAGCAGATGCAATCCATCTTTAACAACGCAGAGACTTTAGAGATGATTTGCTACATCATAGAGACCCCTTAACAAGCCACGATACCAAAAAAATCCTCAAATTGAAGTCTGTATTTAGTCTGTGGAACTGTGAAGTTGGAATGATACTGCATGTATTAAAAAGGGATGTTTAGTCCACCATAAAATTTGCTCTATAGCATCTGCTATCACTTTAAATCCCCGTGTTATCTCTACTAGCTAAGTTAACAGAGTGAAAAAAATAATTTTAAATGAGTTGCCATATATAGAAACTAAGAGGCCAGAATGACACACTTTTGCAGAAGGTAGTGGAATACAGCACGGGCAATTTAGACTACAAAAACCTCCCCTTTGGGTTGATTTGGTGGTTTGATTCAGTTTCTAGCTCTCACCATTGATTCTGATCCCTATTGAAGCCCCCTAAATATTTAGCCTTACTACGATTTTGGTTATACTTGGATAATAATTAGCATGCCTTTAAAAAAAAAATAAAACTTAATCTACCTGGACTACTCTAGACAACTCTCTCTCTTTCTTTATTATTTATCATTTATTATTTACCATTCTGACAGTTGAACTGCCACCTTGTGAAACGATTTTCCTTCCTCTTCCTATGTTAAGAAACGTTTAATATAGCAAACCAATTACTGATCTCTATGGAATGGAACCTATTAGTAACCAGCTCAGAAAATTAAATTTCCCCAATAATTTCTTGGGAATTAAGAGTCAGCTGATAATGGTTAAGATACCAACGTCACACAATGTTCCTTCCCATTTCTCTCCTCTCGACTTCACCCCACTCCTTAAAGGAAAAGGGAAATTTAACAGTCAAGTGAGTCACCATAAGCCAACCCTTCTGCTGTCCTTGTGCTCAGCCCTCATTTCAGGGCATCTCACAGGGCCCTGGGACACTAAAGGTCATTTTATTTCATTCCTCCCCAGTGCAAACCAGCTCAGCTCTCCCACATTTGCCTGGTTGGAGCTCGCTGGGACACTCCTCACAAAGCAGCACCTTGGTTAACGTCGCCTACAACCAGGTCCCGACGCAGCTAACGAGTCCCGCTCGTGTGCTGAGGTCCTGAGCACGTCGGGAGCTTGTTCCCAAGTTCTGCTCACAGCATTCCCACCCTGTACAGGGAGCCACAGGAAATTCAGCTGCAATCCCAGCTATCCTGGTCATCCTGCCGTGCCCTTGGCAGACAGCTCTCCCTCTGCTCCAGCTCTCCCACCGCTCCAATATCAGCAATCCGTTACCAAGCCAAGCCCCTCTGGCAGGGCTGGGGATTCTTGGAAACACACCCATCCCAAAGTGGATTCTCAGTACAGACTGAAAGGATTTTTACCTCCCTAGGACCACGCCGTTCTGCTGCTCTCCAAACACAAACAAATTATTTGGAATGGGAACGAGTTGCCTGAGCTTCATCACACCCACTGACCTTCCGGAGGGGAACAAAGCCAGGATCTCTCATTCCCAAAGCACCTTAAAGGATACAGCATTACTCTAGCCCGGGGGAAGACGCAGGGAGGGACATATCCCAACCGACATCCGAGGAAGCAGCACACGGCATTGGCATTAGGCCTGTACCAAATTCCCTCTTCCCACCTCCCCTAGCCTTCCCAAAAGCAGCCCTTCCTCTAGGGGCAGCATTTGGCTTGCACGAATCCTCAGCAAGCCCCAGAAACGCCAGAGAAAGTTGCTTCTCAAACAAGGACGTGCCCAGATTCCTTAGGTCATTACGGAGGCAAGCAAGGAATTTCTCTGGACCTCAGAGAGCCTCCCCGTGGGCCACTTAACACAGCAGTGGCCACCCGGTGCCCAAGTCATCTCCAACCCAGGTGACAATTCTCATGGGTTGTGGGACATGTTTCCCAGCCCTGGTGACAAGCGCCCCAGACAGCATTTTTATGGTGCCAAGTCCATCAATGGATCCATTCACCACAGTAAATATTCTTCATCACAGTAAATATTCTTCAAGAAGAATATTTCAATGAGCTACAAATATACAGAGACATTATATATCCTGACTTGCACTCAATACTTGCAATTACTAGCAAAAATAGCACCATATGCACTGTGGAAAGAGAACTATGTCCCACTAAATTGCATAAACAAAAACAGCAGCTCAGTGTCGATAAAGCTGTAAACAGAAATTCTTGGGCAATTTACAGGGAGTTTAGCTGTTTAATGAGTCCTAAATTACCCAGGTGCCCAAGCACATGCATTCTCACACAGTGAGATTTCTAAGCATCAGGCAGGATTTGGTCTGTATTACAACATTACTTTAGATTCAGTCATAGATTTAATATTTTGAGACTGGGCAAAGAGAAAGTGGTAGTTTTGCTACCAGAGTCCTCCAGGTTTCACATATGGAAAGTTTGTTAGCACTTGCATGGATTCTACTGCTGCTAGAAGAACTGCAAGAGCGCTGGTTAAATGCGATCACGGGTATCAAATACTGCACAGCCACACTGGGGATTGCACCTGCTGAATCCTGAGCTTCTGTGCTGGAAAACGGGAGCAGCACTTATAGAATAAGCATTTGTAAGAGAATAATATGTTTAAGTTGTGAGAAGAAAGACAGCACCTCCTCCAAGGGGGAAAAAACCCACACAGATTCCTGCTGCGAAGCTTCTCTACAGCAGACGCAACAGGAACAACCCAAATTTTTACTCAGATCTAGGAAGATTTGTTTTATTTATGACATTTAGAGATCATAAGTCAGTGCTCTGCTGCTAGACACACATTGACTGACACTTTCTACGCACACTAGCTTCCAAGCAAAATAATAGTTTTGAGGAAATGATAGCTATGAGAACAGCATGTATCCTGCATTTTTCCCTTCAGCAGCAGAAGGACCCAGGATGAGAGAAAATACAAGAGCAGCAGAAGAGTTGGGAGTCAACCATAACATGTAATTTTTATACATCTTGCTTCAGCGAGGCACAGAAAGTACTGATTTTAACTATGAAACAGTAAAATGAATAGGTACTCTAGTGTAACTGATATTCTAATTATGAAAATATGCTTATGACTCCAAGATCTCCTCTCATCTCCAGAAAAACATGCAAAACTAATGCAGTAAAATAACCTTCCATCCTGCAACTTTTACTACAAATTTAAGTTTTTGTACATTAAGATTCACATCCCTAAATGCAGTGAAGGTTTCAGGAAGAAAGCCAGAACTGACTGTGTTCTGAACTACTTGCATGCAATGCAGGCATTGAAAGCAAATGATTAATAATTCGTGGAAAAGCATCATTACATTACAGAATATCAGTGCCTTTCCCAGACCTGCTCCTATAGGAATATTCTCTCCTCCTGTGGCCTCAGTTTGGGTAAGAAACAAGGGGAGAAACTTGCTATGGCAAAAACAAACCGAAAACCAAAGCACAAAATTCCCCCCATTCACTATTTTTTCCCAGCTATTTTCACCGGTCACACAAGAGCCACCAATGGAGCACAGGGTAGTGATCTGGGGGCTTCTGCATGTGACACAGCAGGGAAAACAACTGCAGAAGAGATTAACAGATATGTTTGAGCCAATTCACAAAGTTAGAAGGCCCAATTTCTTATCTCTGTATTATTTTTAATGTGCACAGAATATTATGCATAAAGGGGGAGAAGACAGACTAGCCAAAAAAGCAGCTGACAGTTTATTTTCCAATTACCTATCACCTTGTCATTAGAAATTGTCAGAGTATGTTTTGTCAAAGGTACTTCACAACTAGGTTTTACATGCCAATTGTTTTAAAAGTAAGAGTATAAAAAACAGTGAAGAGCCATATTTTAATACTCTACAATTTGGGCAAAGTTTGTAACTCTAATTTGGTATCGGAAAGGTCACTCAGTTCTGAGTAGCCTTTAAGACTCATCATCTAGGCTAGTAACAAGAGGAGCAGTATCTACACTAAAGGATAAAATCAAAATATTTACTGAAAACGCCCAAGGAGGAGATTCTATAGAAAAGACACCCTCATCACACAAAGTACCCCCTGCTTCTTGTCAATCAAGCTCAAGAAATCCCAGCCTGAGGCAATCTAGTAACACATTGACCACAGCTAATAAATAGAACTGAGGTATCTGCTTTGGATGAGATTTTTTTTATTAGTGCTAATAACTCAGTTCATGGAGTAGCACGGGAAAGCCCAGTGAGAGGCAGGAGACTTCTAACTGTAACTTCTGACTGTAACTTCTACAGTAAAGGTTTTTGTTTTGCATAAAACCAGCATTTGCTCATCAGCCCCTCCAAAATCAACAACTGCCAGGAGTGCCCGGGCGTATGGCCATCCACAAGATCTATACAAAGGAAAATATTGTATTTTCCACAGCAGCTGACCAGGACAGAATCCAAGCACTAATAGGTTTAATTTGGATAGCACTTGAGCTCTGCAGATATTATACAGTATTTATAGCATAGTACTTGCTCTACAGAGATATTAAACCCTGGCAACTTAGAGATCTCCTCTGTGAGGGTCACAAAAGCAGCAACACAAACACAAAAACACAAGGAAAAGAGGCTGTTTTGAAGAGCTACCAATGATACTGCACACGTGTAGGTGCAGGAAGACGTCAGCTGAACATCAACACTTACAAAAAGCCAGTATTCCAGACGGGCACGGACCTCCTCGCCAGGGGAACAGAGCAACTCTTTAGAAAGTGGTCTGACACATCAGAAACCTAAATAAAATGCAAACCTCGCCAGGGGAACAGAGCAACTCTTTCTATAGAAAAGTGGTCTGACACATCAGAAACTTAAATAAAATGCAAGTCAACAGAATTCCAGAATATCTTGTAAGAGAAACGCATGAGGAATGCGTGAGGAAACCTACTCAAGTAGAGTCATCTGTGGCTCCCAAGTTCTATCAGGGAAATGTTCAAATTCCTATCATTGAATTGATCTAGGCAAAGCTCAGCAACCTGAATCCACAGAAATTCTAACTTGCTTTTTTGTTTGTTTGGGGTTTTGTTTGTTTGTTTTTTGTCTAAGAATAATCTAGGGGTAGCCACATCCAAGAGTGAATTACACTAATGCTTTGAAGCCATGGGCAAAACAATAAAAAATCCATTCGGGATCCTAGCATCTGACTGTTCACTAGTGCAAGTTTATATCATTTGTCTGCCACTTATCTGAAGTTACTGCCAAAACAGACCAATTATATCCACTTTATCCCCCTCAAATTACATGAGCAATTAATTTTATATCATTCAATGTTGAACAGTCCTTATAACCTACTGCTCAGGCACCCACTTGGCCAGTGCTTGCTCAATGCTCCTGAACTTCACATCCAGCTATCACAAAGCTCTGCAAAACAAGGCAGCAAACCACAAAAACAAGTGCAGAATAAGCTTTGAGACTTTGATTTTAGCATCACTTTAAAAAAAAAAAAAAAAAAAGATATTACAAAGCATCTCCGAACACCAACAGTGGACTTTATGTTTTTTGGTAAAAGTGTTTCAACTGCAATTGAAATGCAATAAAAAAGAGTAAGAAACATAACTCCACCTTTTAGAGTACGGGGAAAAAGAAAAGTCACACACACAGAATAGTTCATCGTAGTTAGAAACACGCAATTTTCTGAAAGAGCCTAAGAAACTCTGCTTCTGTTGAATGCACCAAAGAGCTCACAGTAGCTCTCCACGGTTAAGCAGTGAAGGATTAAGAATGGTAGTATTGCCACAAATAGGAAAATCCTCCCCCAAATCCTCCTTCAAGCAATGCTCCTGAGAAGAGTTTAAACAGAAACAAAAGACATTTTAAAGAGAAAGGAATATATATATATGAAGCTGCTGCCCTTTGGAAGAGCAGGAGCAGGACCATGCTCAGTAAAACTAGAGAACAGCATTAGCTTGCAGAAGGCTTCTTGGACTTTAAAAGGACATAAACACAAGACTCTGACCAAAAAAAAAACCACACCAGATAAACTGACTATCCAGACACACCTTGAGCGTGTGGAAGAAAGATTTATGTAGGGACAACAGATCAGTGAGGCTCCTCAAAGTACCAGACGTGCAGGGAATCCCAACCAGTTATCTCCATCTAGAGGCATTTTCAGGTGGAGCTGAGGCTGTGATCAAGACAGCTAAACTGGTATAACTAACCGTGCACATCAGATTTCCACGCTGCTCCAGAGTCAATGGATCGTCGAGGAAACTGGCTTGCTCTCCAAGACACCAAGTGCAGAATGCCTGTTTCTAAACAAGCATTTCAGTGCTTTCAGGGTTAAATGTGGTGAGCTGCAGTCACCGAAGGGAAACAAATCCCTACTCGAGTCTGAAACATGCAGTACATTCGCACTGCCCTACTACAAACCACTTTCCCTCCTCACCCACGGTGCTCACATGGGTATTTTAGTCACTGTGGCTAATGCTCAGTTGTGCTACTTGCCAGCCAGCATTCCCCACCCTGTACTCGTGCTGTCGTGCAACAAAGCTGTGTCCAAGTTTGCATCTTGTGGAGTGCACCTGCATTCAGGAGCAGGAGGGGATGCAGGAAAGGGAAATCCCTCCAAGGTGGTGGAAGCAGATGCTGCAATGTCACTGCTTCCCCACTGCTATCTGGGGAAGTTGTCTTTTCCAAACTGATTCATGGAGTTTGATGAACAACAGCACACAGAACAGCAGGAAACAGATATTAGTGCAATCCTAGAACACTAGGGACTAGAAAAGAGTTTAGGATGTTGCAGAGATTTGGAGGAGAGGGACAGGCTGGCAGTATAACAGAGTAAATGTTTATGATAAAATAGCAAAGACTAGGACTTAGAGAAAACTTTGAAGGGGAGGGAGACAGTAGAAAGAACATCAAGTTTCTAGAAGTGCAGCAATCCAGCTTTCCAAAGCCAGTTTTCCGTTTGGAACAAAATAAGAGCAGCTGTCCATGCCTGAGGAGAGGTCAGCTGCGTTCCAGGCTGCCTCCCACCTGGACCACCAAGGCTCTTTCTTACTCCGGACCTTGGCAGTAGAAGTCTCCTTGGTGGGCTGAAGCAGGGCTGTGGAAAAATAGATGCTAAAGAAACTGGGAGGGGAAGAGAAAGAATTTCTGCATGTCTTAAACAATAGTGGGTTTGCAGGCACAATCCTATTCAATATTTTCTTTTAGTCTGATCTGTAAAAATTCAAAAACAGCAAGGAAGGTTTGGATATGAAGTACAGTGCCATTAATACGCATCTAATTTACCCACGATCATTCAAGACTTTTCATCTGTTCCTGCACTTTTTTGAAAGCACTCATGCCCTGTAACTAAAGAATTTCCCTATATCTAAAGAATTTTTGCCTTAGCAACATTCACCAAGCATATTCAAAACTCAAGGGCAAAACTGCCTCTCCCTCAAGCCTCCCATCCCTAAGATCTCACCGATTGCCTCTCCTGGAAGTCTGGACTCTGAGGGATGTCACAGGCGTCTCAGTTCCCTGATCTCTCAGGTTTACAGGACAGAACACTGCATGAAACACCACGTGTATTTTTATGAGCTCATTAAGAAAGAGCCACACAAGCAAGCAAAGGGTTAATGTTTTCCTGCAGACTAGCTTGCATCGCCAGTTTTATAGTTATTTAACTCGCTAGTTTGCCAGTTTGTTAACTTGGTAACTTGTTAATGTGCCATGCTCAGGAGCAGAAGTTACCTAAGTGAGTGCTCATCCCTCCTGCTCCATCACAGTGCTCCCACCTCAGTTTAACAGTACTGCAGAAACAGCCTCGGCGTGTGTGTGTATAGCAAGGGACTCCAGCACCTGAAGGCTAATCCTAAAAAACAAAGTGCCTCTTTAGTTACCTTAACTGAGGCTTGGGACTAAGTGGCCATAAAAACAGAAATTAGCCTTGCCACAGAGTGAGCAAAAGCCCCATTTTATGTCATCAGGAAAGCTGCAGGTTCTTTTTAGACTATCTGCTCTTAATGAGGACACCCCTCACCGAGGCAGCACTGTTGCAGACACAAGAGCTGTTCGAGCTCTAAACTGGAACTGTTTTGTCATCTAAACCTCAGATCTATTGGAAGGTCTTGAAAGAAACAAAATCCTGCAGGTACAGATAGCTATATAACAGGCCTGGAAGCAGAATATCTTTGGTCACACAGGAGAGAAGAAAAAGAAAAAAGACAAGACACAAGCACATGCATTCATGTTTGTTTCTTCCTTTTCCCCTGGATAAGGGTAGGATAGGAAGATTATTGCCATATCTCAAATCAAGAGAAGAAGAGTTCTACATAGCATCTCTGGATTTTAGTGATACTAGTGGATGTCCAAGGCTGAGACACAAATGCCAGGATAACCCCACAAGGAGCCACCAGTCCAGCCGTAGAGGGAAAATTCAGGGGGGACAGATGAGAAGGGGAATGGAATTCTGACTTCAGCCTGCCAAAACTGCAGCTTCTCAGCATGAGATGGGCCAAAAACCCTCCTTGCTGTGCAATACCATGAGTGAGAGCACCCATCACTCCCCAGCAGTGGGGAACAGGTAGAAAGCTCACAGAATCACAGAATGCTCCAGGTTGGAAGGGACCTCTAGAGATCATCTAGTCCAACCCCCTGCACACGCAGGGTCACCTAGAGCACGTGGCACAGGGCTGCGTCCAAGCGGGTTTGGAAGATCTCCAGAGAAGGAGACTCCACAACCTCTCTGGGCAGCCTGTTCCAGGGCTCTGGCACCCTCACTGGGAAGAAATTTTTCCTTAAGCGACAGGCAGCCGCTCCTGCAGGATTAGTGTACTTGAGATTGCCCGTGCCTTCTACCCCAGCTGTTTTCTCGTATCAGGCATCTGCAGAGTCCCGACCTTCGTGAAGCACTGGCAGAGTCACCATGGACAGTAGACACACGCAGAAATTAAAGAGGAGCCTGTGTAACTGCACCGCAGTCGTGCAGGAAGGTCATGTAAGTACAAGCTCTGATGCACACCCAAAGGCTAGACAAGCTCGTTTGCAGGGAAGGACAGCTCAGGAGATGATCAAAAAGAGATAATAATCTCGTAGAAGCTAAGGCTAAGTGCTAAAGAACTCCAAATTGCTCCTATGAGCTCCAGACACAGACAACAATATTTCTCCACATGGCACTAGAGCTTGGAGCATTCAGTCAATTAAGCATCATCATAAGAGCTTTCCTAGGATACTCCCCTTCCACAAAGATTATCTGGATAAGGTACTCCTTATTTTTACCCTAAAATCTTTGTGAGGTTCTCTGGCACCGAGGAGCAGCAAAGCAGCAGGGTTACAAAACAAGATAGTTCTGCATCCAAAATAAAGCATAAGTAATTCTCAGACAAAGATCTACAGCAAAACAATAATTTCAATCTTACAAGTCAGACACCATTCTAGTACAGACAAAATCAGTTACTCATTTTACAGATGAATACATAAAACATAAAACCATTAAATATTTATATTTTATTCTCTTCATCTCAAAACAGTCTGGAAAATAAGTATTCTTTAATTTGCAAAACAGGGGCATCACTACTTATTTTCTCTGTAAAAATGTCTTGACCATGAAACTTTAATTACTTTGCATTTTCAAAATGAATGTTGCTCCCGAAGTCTAAAGTCGTAGGAGTCCTATCTAGTGCTAGATGCAGTTCCAGCTTCTACATTCCAGAAAAGTTGGTCCGAAATGCTGTGATTGAGCACATTTGGAAAAGAAGGATAGGTAGTACGCAGTATTGCATCCACTTAGGGCAACTTTACTTGGGCATTACAGTTTGAGTCAGAAAAGGCATATATGTCATTGCCCTCATGTTCCTCTTGTCATCACATTTTGAGCATTAAAGAATCTAGTTCATATCAGTAGTAGCAGATATTTCATTTTAACTAAGTGAAACAATTTTAACTATAAAAAGAGGCACATCGCCTTAGAGGAAGGCACTTTAGAGCATCAAAGATCTGGGTCCAGTTCTTTGGAACCAGTCTCAGGCAAGGACAGGTTCTCTGTGTAACAGATGCCCTGAACCTACCTCCTTCAGAGGTCGAGAGTGACTGTCTCGCTCTAGGGACACTCTGCACTTCAAAGCTGGTGTGAAAGCCAATATTTCAGGCTGATGGAAAAGTCTCCCCATGACAGCAGAGCTTCCAAAACAGCAGCTAGAAATCACTGCTATATAGATGTGCAACTGCTATAAAGGCTCTTGAACTGGCAACACCGGCCCCTGTCACCAGGCTGTTCATAATTACACTGCAGCACAAGCCACCCAAAGACAGAAGCAAATTGCCAATATTTAATGCCACAGGGACAGACTGTCACCTAGCAATGCCAGGTTGCTTATCAGCACCGCAGCCAGCGTTAGGGCCATGTGTCACCCCAACTGTCAGCGAGTTGAAGAGGCAAGAGCACCACTGCAGCATGAACACTGGAACCAAACAAAGCTGCATGGACGGAGGCTAAACCAGGTCCAGACTTTCTCTTAAGCTTGAGAAAAGTTCAGACTACCCAGCTGTCAAGAGACAAGCGCTTTAAGACCAGCTCAATTCCAGCCAAGACACTAAACAGAACAAATACCAAAGAGAGCAGAGCATAAGCACTACACTAGGTGGTCAAAAGTTTCCACTCTTAATCCCTAGAGCAGGGAAATTGTAGAAACCAGCCAAACTGGAATGAGTTAGTTTTAAACAAGTCAGCCTGTGTGAAGCTTAAGCAGTGAAATTCTCAGCTTTCACTAAAAGGAGCAGCTTTGCTACCTATAATACAAATCCTATTTGCAGCTTTTCCTGTGGCTAAAAGAGCTGAAAATACTCCCTGCTTAAGAGCCCAAGGTTGGCAGCGTCTGACCTTCCACTACCGCTTTCTAAACGCAGCTGGGATTCACAGGCTGTACCTTCAACCACTATTTTCACAAGACTGGATTCCCCCTCCTGTTTATTTTTGAAAGGGGAAAGGAAGCTGCAAACTGATAGGGATGAAGCGGCGCTGGCTTCCCAACGCAAGGGAAGCGCGCGGGGAAACGGATTCCTCCCGCGTTTCGCTATGCCAGCCGTGATGCTCAGCACACTTTCCTCAGCTGTAAAAGGACGCTCAGAAATACAGACAGGGCCTGCTCTAAATATTGATTTAGAGCAGACACAGTTTGAACGGAGTTTAAAAGGAAAGAATTTTCTGATCTTTCGTCTATGCTCTGAAGGGAGAGCGTGAAAACCAAAACAAACAGTGTTCAGGCATAAAAGAGGCTGAAGACCTCAATTTTAACCCTCCTTCATTCACTAAACATATGGTTTGTGTTAAAAAAAACACTGTAGAATGAATTTTTTTCCAAAGCCTCTGACATGCATCTTGCTCAATAAGGCCCCAAAGCTCAAGAAGCAGAGCTCCAAACTGGGTTATAGCCAATATTTATCAAATCATACTAATAAAATTGGTCTAACCATTTTCTTCCATCTAACCATTCCCTATTAATTGCAAGGGCAGAGAGACAGGGAGGCAGTATGTGAAGACAATGTATATTTAACAGAAAAGGGCATTCTACACTGATGCAACTATTATTCAAATAGACTCAATCTGATGAGCCAAGAAAAAGCTGCCTCTGCACAAGCCAGGACTCTCCAGATACCTGGGTGATTAAGTTACTTCAGAAGGAATTAGTGCCCCATGAACTGATTGCACCATAAATAACCCCAACGGGGAACAGAAGTCCCTGACGGAGGCAGTGTCTGCTGACAGCCTCTGTCCTCCACAGCGCTCACAGCACCAAACACTGCATGTTCCAAGAGGACGTTTGTCCCTCATTTCCTCAAAATTCCCCACGTATTTCAAGGCAGGCACAATCTCTACATCCTGGCTCACCGCAGGAACGTGCTTCCCTTTTCCCTGGTCACCCCAACACAAGTTACAGCTCTTTCCTGGCCCAATCCTCATTTTGCTCTTTTGGAGCAGCAGCACAAAGCTTGGTGAGGGCAGCCGGGGCCTGCGGCAGCTGCTGCTCTGATAGCAGGGGCAGGCACCAGCTCCACAGGTAACTGCACCTGAAGTCAGAAGGATCTTCCTAGTCACACTGAAACAGCAAGTTCACAGGGCAGAAAATTAAGTTGCCTTTAATGGACTGTAGGTTCACGGGTTACTAAAAGAAAGCTTTGATCACAAGAAAACTGGCCATGGTATCAAGACACACCTCCAAAAAGGCTTCCGTTTTCTCTCTCTTTTTAAATTGAGCTCTTCAGGTCAAAAACATTTACAACCTCTGTCAAGTGAGAATTAATAGCCAGCAAGAATGCAAGTGTTAATAACCTGATGTTGTTAATAACTTGATGCTGTGCTTTTATACTTAAAAAGGAGAATTTCTAGTGCTTGCAAGTCGTATTCCCCTGCCCATTGCCTCAAGCACTTTAGAAGGTCTCAAGTGCCAAGTAAACTAATCCAGGAATTTCCTACCTACTGCTACGATGGGATTAATTGATGTTTCATGAGTAATCCAGGGAATCCTAAAGGGCTAATGTCAACCTCAACCTCCTACGCGGAGTAAGGGATCACAGAGATACGGAATGCCGGGAAAACAAATGTGAAACGACCCGAGTGAGTGAAGACCCAAGCGTGTTTGCACAGAAGGAACGTGTTACTGAGCAGCCTCCTGAACCAAAGGGGAGGTTTGTGGGAAGAGGGAGCTCTCTGCTTGGCAGAGGCTGGGATCAGTGTTATTTATACACCTCTTTTTTACTAAGATCTGTAAGAAAACCATACCACGTTCAGATGTTATTTTGCACAAGTATTAAGCTGGTTTTGTTTTCAGTTACAAGCACCGCTTCGTCTGCCAGATACATGTGCCCATTTAATCCTCCTTTTCTCCCCCCGCGAAAAAACCACCACAAACACATGCACACAAACACCCACAGGGGTTTTCGCAGACCATATGAGCAGCTTCGATGACAGTCTTCCTCTTTGTCAGGAGGCTGAAGTCAGTGCATTCATTTTTTTCAGGTTAAAGGCATACCCGCATACAGGAATAAGAGTGTGAGACTTTCAAGCATCCTTCCTTACAATAATATCGATTTTGTCTCTGTTGGAAAGGTCCATTTTCAAACAAGCATCCTGAATTTTGGGAAAAAAGACAAAAAAACTCCTACTGGTGCCTAAGCAGAGATTTGACAAAAAGGCTTTAAAACCAAGTGTGTATTGTTGAAGAAATGTATGCTTATTTTAAACATTTGCTGCAAAAAAAAACCCTTTCTACTTGTTACCCTGTGTAGAGCTTCCTCCCAAATATCCCCCCATGCAACCAAGGAGGGGAAACGGCTCTAAGTCAGAGAAAAAAACCAATACTCCAGTGGCACCAACAAGAGGCACTGATTCATGTGTAATTATCACAGCTAAATTTGCTGCTGAAGCCATTGCTGCTCCAGCTGGCCTTGACACCTGCATAGCAGGGACAGTGGGACATGACAAGCATCCTCTTAAGATCTGCTGCAGTTTCCAGGCTGGCAGACTGACTTAAACTGGCAACAGCATCTGTTAAGGGCCCCAAAACCACATTAGCACTAAATCAGGGGGGTACCCACCTTCTTCACACCTTACCCAGGCCACAGCAAGCAGCAACACACAGAGAGCGCCAGCGTTTCTGCCACCCATGTTAAAAATCAACCACCAAATGGGCATTGCTTCCCCCAAGAATGATTTTTCTTTCTACTTGAGGATTTATTTTATAAAGAGACAGAAAAGCACAGCAAAACGGAAAACTCGCCTCTGACAAGTCACAAGGAAGGACGTACGGGAAGGAAATTTGTTAATATCCTGTGCAGTGGAAGTTGCCACTGTGTTTTCTTCCCTAAAAAAGGGCTAGGCTGAAAGACTGAGCACAGAACAAAGATCCTGGTGTCAAGTTGCACATTATTTTCCAAGAACAAAGCAGCGCTCGCTCTCTCGCCTCAATTTGTCTGTGTTTCTGGAATGTTTTACAAAAGCCTGATGCAGAAGCCTTTCCTAATAAAACTTAGAAAGCAGAGCTAAAATCAGATGTCAGAAAAGCCTGTGAAAGTATTTTAAGATGTAAGTGTCCTTTCTTGCACATCTGAACTGCAATCCACTGCACCACCGTTCTGGCACACGGCCACAGCCTTGGACAACAACATAAATACACAAAAGCTCTTTTGTTGGGGTTGAGAGAAAAAGCGAAATAGGACATTCAACCTGACATACCTACCCAAATCCAAATCCCCTTAAAGGAGGGACTTTAATGTCCCAGACCCTATGCTGTCTTGGTAAGGGCACTAATTTGTACAGCAGGTATTTTGTCTACGCTACGATAACAGCACAGATGAACATTAACCAGATACCTTGTGGTGTCTGGCAGGTGTTTAAACATTTTCAAACTCAAACACCACAATAATGCCTGAACTACAAATGCTTAAGATTATTCCGTGAGAGCATGTGTAAGCTTCCACCAACTACATAAAATGTAGGATCTTTTATTCCATTTTAAGCAACCAATGCACGCAGAGATACAACAGGCCTTTCTTTTCCAAAGGTAATCTCATCAGCAAGATTTAACAAAGTTTCATTCTGAAAGCAGGACACTGAAACATGTTTATAGGAAGTTTTAAACCAAGAGATTACATATTTACACACACTATGAAGCAGCTGTACAATCAAGAACGCCACATAAAAGCACAGCTCTGGTATTCTATATTTTGATAAGTTTAAAGAATATGGTGTGCATTGTAAAAGAAAGCAACATGTTATAGTAATTTCTTTGACAAACTTTCACTGTTAAACAAGAAGCAGCAGGAAACAATTTGAAATCAAGATAAACATTACTTTTCTACCAGTGACACACAATGTTTGAGGCATTTGTCAAACTGATCAATAACTGAACAGTCCTGCTGAGAGCCACCAATAGACTACACACAGTTGTGGCCACTGCACTATTGAATTACACCCCATATAATAAGATTTCAGCTGCTTTCATTGAGCAGATAACTGTGTTAATGACAGACACCAGCCAGCACCCCAGCATTTTAACACTGCATTTACCACTGCAGGGGAGGAAAGATGCTGAGCACACGCTGAAACGTTAATACAAGCAGAATGGAGGCTCCCAAGCAGAATTTCAGTAAGCAAATATCCCAAGCAGAATTTCAGACAGCCATGAAATGCTTCCAGCAGGTCATACAGAGCTCTGAAGAGCAGCTTTAACCATCTAACTGCTGCCAGATGGTAGAGGGACCGCTCTATCCAAAACACCTCTTACAAACCCAGGCCGTGTGTTCAGGACTACCGAGTTAGCTTAGGCAACCACAAGTTGTATTTGACAAACCATAACTCATAGCAAAACATCTTCAGACTGTTATTTACAGAGCTCCAGCTCTAAAAGATCCTTAGTGAAAGTAGAGTTTTGCATTAGCAAAACAACATTTACAGTTTGGCCAAAACATACCCTAAAATTTCAAAAAAACAGGTGTCCCACCTGATGCTTCCCAGCAACCAGGAACACCTGGGTTCAATAAATCCATAGCTAGCATACAGTTTTCTATAGGTTCAGTCTAAACTCGTTCCAGGATTTCTCAGAGCTCTAGGCACGCAACCTGAATACATAAAAAACACTACAGCCTTTTGAGGGAACATACAGTTCCTGAAGCTAATTGCTTATGAACAAGTCATTAGTCTGCAGGTGGAAACTGTTATACAGTTATTGAAATACTCAAGAGTAACATACATGTCTCCCAGGCCATTCACCTCTGTGCATGTAACCACAGAATCCTCCCTCTGCTTCAGCAGAAATTCTCCTTACTCTTCCCCCCGGGAAGAGGGGCAGAGAAGGTGACTGTTCACACCTTGAAATATGTTTGGCCCCCAGCACATTAACCCAGGCAGTTGTAACGAGCCATTTGCTATGTTCATGTCATTTCTGCTTCTCCTTCTAATGCTTATCCTTGAGAAGAGGTTACAGATATATCAGTTTTACACTTCACCAAATAAATTAATAAAAACACTTCTTGCATTTGTATCAGATGATTATTTTGTGTCTCAGTTAACCAAGCTGTCAGCATTAATGAGCCAGCTTTCTGAACAGGGGCTGAAGAGTCAGACTAACTCATACTCACGAGGTTAAAGACTCTTTTTAAGAAAGAAAAATAAATAAATAAATCAGCAACTAGATTAGAGATAAATGTCACTAGAAAGAAAAGCCACTTTGCATCAAAAAAATATTCCCAATCATCACAGAAAGAACTAGCAGCAAGACAAATCAAACCGTGGTGTTACATAAGCTGTTCTTGACTCAGGATTGCCAGAAAACAGATTTTTCCCACTGCCGCATACCTTGGATGCTTGGGGCGTCGAAATCACATGCACGGTGCTGGGCTTAACTCCATTTGCCTTGGGTCGCTTATAGAGGGCAAATCTGCTTTTCCTGCGCCCTCTGTCACCATTAGGGAGGGAGCCATTATACCTAGAAATAAACAAATAAGTTTAGAATAAAACACCAGTAATTTGTAATACACCAAGAGAGATCAGCAGTCTGATAGTGTCAAATACACAGCCAAAAAATATAATATAAAATAAGTAACCCAGCCAGGATAAGCTGTTGCCTAGAACTCTAAATTACTTTGTGTGTTCCAGCTTTCCTTCTCCACCAACAGTTTGTTATTATTCATCATTAATACAGTCATTAACTGCAGGTAAAGCATTGAGTTTAACTACAGCAACACTTCATGTTTAGAACCAAAGGAATTTGGAAATACAAATTTAATTGTCTCCTATTTGAGAATACGTGGAGTTTTGAAAACACACAGCCCTCCCATTCCCCTCCCCACGGCTCCCACGGAAGAGGGGAGGATGAAAGGAGTCACTGCGGAAATTTAGGGGCAAGCTGCGTTCTAAGCAGGGAGAAAAAACACACAATCAAAACATCTAATCCTAAAAACTTGGTTTATTACGAAGGAAAGAGGATGCAAGAGCTTTTGATTCACGTGAATATCTTTGAAAACTCCTTAAGGACTTCCGTTATCAGGTGTAACACGATCACCTTCAACAGCGCTTTCATCTGCCTCAAAGGAGAGAGCCCCCACGGATTAGTTACCCGGAGAAGCCTTCAGCCTCAAGGGGACAGAGATGCTTCCCTAAGGAGGGAATCGCCTAGAAATTCCTTGGCAATACGTGAGCGTTGAAATCCCATCCCAAAAGAAGATTTATGAAGGGCAGGCGCCTCTCATCGCAGCAGCTTCACATACACTGCTTCTGACTGCTCTCAATTGGCTTATGTGAGATCTCTGAGGTTTTACTTTGCTGAAGAGATGCCTCTCTTCCATTCCTGATCCTCAGGGATGTCATACTTTTGCCCTAATACAGGTGTAGTTCCACCAGGCAGACTACCAAAAGGTTTAAGTGAATTATATTCTATACCAGATCATGGATATTCCCCTCCTGCAGCCTTTACAGTTAAAAGCTAACATTGCAAGGAAGAAAACCTGAAAGAGAGCGGAGAGGAAGTGTTATAGCTGCTCGGGTTCCCTGAAAAGCAAAATAAACAAACTAGGAGAGCTCGATGCCTGTTTAGACAAGTACTTGGAGTAGTTCAGCTCCACATCTACCACAGTGTCTGCAGATTAAAGGCTTTTCATCGCAGCCTCGCAGCTCGGGCTGGTTGTGAAGTTCTGTGGCAATTACAGACTAAAAAAAGGCAAAGCATTAACCTAGAATTTTACCTTTCTTCTCATTACCACTTTGCAGAGTTAGTTGACAGGTCTGTGTAAAAAGGACTTGTTCTTGGAGTTGTACTTAATAAAAATAAAACCAAAAAAGGGAACTGGAAAATAGGCAGGGGATAAACGGGGCAGTCTCCCTGCTAAGGCTCTGCAACGCTGCCCTACGCAGGGCTCACTTCAGCCTATGGCTGCTTGGTGTCATATAGGAGTAGGGCTTCATCTTCACATACACATCTTCTGAACTGCAGGACTGCCAAATATCCACAAAGATGATGTGAAATAACCTCAAATTTAAGTACTCTAGAACATCAACCAAATGTTTTGCTCTTTTAAACACATGTTTAATACATGATCCCAGAGACACCCCAGAAGTTCAGACCTTTTCATCTGGATTGCAGTCCAATTTGTTTCCCCACCTCCATTTTCATATGGGAGATTATTTCTCTCTCAAAAGTACATACGTTAAAAAAAAAGGTTCTCCAGAAGTGCAGAAAAACCGCCAGAATAAAATCACTCCAATTATTTCAAGCCATGCCTGATGGTATCTGGAAATTTAGTATTAGCCCTACACATGGAGACCATCACTACTTAACACAGTTGGTCCTGAAAACAAGAGACTAATTCCTAGGAAAAAAAAAAATAGACCAATATAATCCACAGGCAACGTAACTACAACTCCTTGATTCTGCACCCTGAATCTGAGATGTCTACAAAGGCTTTCCTTCAAAGACACTGTAACACCATGAAATATGCCAGCAAGTTTCAACTCGCCTGAAACACTGTTCTTCTACAAGTATTTCTACCTGAAAACCTGAAAAACCAATACTGCCTTAAGAAAACATATAACTAATAACATCACTAGCTTTATATTCTATAATTAGAGATTTTGCATTGTATAAAAGTTCAATAGCAGTGAATTTAAGCAGACCCATTAAAGAGTCTTAAGTGTCTCATGTTCACAAAAGGGTTATAACCAGAAAAGGCCATTTCATTTCTTTTCAGGTCTTCTGTGGGATTTAAAGATTAAAAAAAAGAAAAGGGGAGAGAAAGGAACAAGTCACTCAAGGTTAAAAGGCCTTTTAGAAACTTTAAATAGGAAGGAAATGTTAGCAAAGGAAAAGTTTAATTCTGTCCTAATCAGCACTGACAAGTTTACATGGAGTCTTTCTTTTTAATGACAATTTTTAAGTTTTGCTCTCACAAAAGGGCAGGAGGATTTCAGCGATAGTCTTGCCATTTGTTGGGCTTTAATTACAGACCTGCGAGTTTTATTTTCATCTTGCATCGGCGAAAGATAGGACAATTACTAGGCATATACCCGGGTTCTGTGCCGGGGAGGGAATATCCAGCACTCCTTTCCACACACAGCAGATGCAATGCTATTTTTGTGGCCGGGGTTTTCAGCTCGCTCACCACAAGCAAACCCTCCTCGGGGCATTTGGGCTGCCCCTTCGTTACCACTAAGGAAGGGGACAAGCTACGCAGCAAGGGAAGCAACCGCGGCATCGAGGCACCTTGTTGGCCACAGCAGGCCCTGTGGCCACCCACTCGCTCTGCAGGAGCCACCCGACCTGTTGGGTTTGTGCAAACAGGACGGTTCTTTGGGGAGCAGACCCACAGGCTTCTGCTAGCTTTGGTTTTTCTCAAGGTCCCTGCATAACTGAGCGCTGCCCGTGGACTATTCCGGGCACAGGAAAGAGCAGAGGCAAGAAGAGCCACCACAAACTTCCATCACTCAACACCGAAGGCTCAGGACTCCCCTACTACCAAGCAGGAGCATCAAAATTCAAAGGAGAAGCTCCACATGAAGTCTTCCCACAGCCCTTCTCAGCAGGCACTGGCCCACTCTCTCTCTATACCCCTCCAATACCTCTAGAAGCCTGGAGCAGCTTAAGGACGAGCAAACTTTTCAGTTCCAGTGTTACCAAGAGACAACCAGCAGCAGAAACTCTCCTCCAGCCCACTAAAAGCCTGAGCTTGAAATAGGAGAAATCAGATTTCAGAGACATCCTGCCCACGTGCAGATCTAAGTGGCCACTTCTGAAGCTCTCCAGATGTGCCTAAACATCAGAATGCCACATGTGGAAAGAGGAGCCCTGGACTTTTCAAGATGTTTCTCCATGGGAGCACTACTGGGACAAGTAGCATTCAGAAACATCCTGGGAGAATTCTCTCCTGATAGCAGTTCCTTGCAAATAAGGGAGTGGTGCTGGCATAGGCTACAGACACCATAATTAACAAAGCCAGTTTCCTACAGATTTACATGAAACAGTTGAGCATTTTGGCATATAATGCATGAGATGCAAACTCCAATTACGCTCTTTCCCATGGTTAGGGTACGTATTAAAAGCCTCTCCTCTGCAGGGATTTCCTGGTGTCTAGAAAGCAAGAAGATACATGTTCTCTCCCACAGCGCGAGCACCCTAATTTCCTCAAGTCTTACAGGAACCAGATGACTGCATGAGACACCAAAAACGTCTCAAGCTTTTCTGTGATGGCTTATTGCTTCCAGGAACCAGACGTAGCCAGTGGTAAAGAGCAGACAAGATCTGTCATTTAGGAATAAAGATAGGGAGGAAAAAAAAAGGGTGCACTTGCATGCAAACTTTTCCATGTGCACTTGACCCGCACCTAGAAAAGTCTGGTTACAGCTGAGGGACCCTGTCCCAATATTTAGGGGAGCAACTGCTGGATGCCACACACAGATGCTTCATGCAGTCGATTTTTATAATGCTATGAAAATAGGAAATACCATAAAACTTAGGCAGCTTTATACCTATACAGCCCAAGAGACTACAAACAGGTAATTTTCATAGGTCCCTTTGCCCCAGGCAAAAAGGAGTGAGGTCACTTTGCTTTCTTCAGCGACTGCTAAACACATCTATGCACACAGTGTCACGTATGGATGCAAACCATCCCATTTCACAAACCCAACTTTGAACACACTGCAAGCTACAGCTCAGCAGTTGTAATAATTCACTGAAGTCTGACTTCAGATTGAAAGTTTTTTCCTCCTAAGCACTTTCTGCTTCTCCATTTGGTATCACACCATAGTGTATCCTCGACACACACCAGAACAACAGCTTGTGCTTACCCCATATTTTCACCATCCCTGAGCAGGTGAGGCCAACACTGCTGCCAAAAACAGCAATTTATTTTTTCGTTGGCTACTTTGTTCTGGTGCTGTTGCCTCTTTCTCTGGTTCACATGAATGGAAACAAAACCAGACTTATTTTTCAAGTTTGAAACCACATCAATTCATTGCTCTCTGTTTCACTGCGGTGCCAGAGAAGCACTTTTATCACCAACAAGGGCAAAAATTGCAGAGAGGGCATGAAAGATTCCTTTGGTAGCACTGCAAGGCTATGGGTATCCCAATACCTGCAACACGGGCTGCCCAAAGCTCTGTTATTCACCTTGGCAACATCCAAACTCGGAGCTTTTCACAGGCATAGGATAAAGTCCCAACTAATTGGGAAGCCCTCTTCTCCTTAAAGAGCCATCATTTACTCCCTTGAAAACAAACCGAAAGGAAAAAGGCCTCAAAAGTTTCTCAAAATGCAAACAAAAACCCTCTAACACGTGGAAAACTGACATAAATCTCTGAACAGACACCTACTTTTTGGGTCGTATCACTGCCACCATTTCACACTTTGCCCCCCTTGCTCATCTCTGTTCATAAGGGACAGTTCATTTCTTAGAGATTTATTATGTCAGGAAAGTAACCTGAATGTTTTGGATTATTTATTTATTTTTAAACACATTCTCTTTCAGGTATCTTTTCTACACCAAGTTTACAAAAAAAACTGTTCCCATCTGCCAAATATTTCAGAATTTCATTTAAAAAGAACGGTGAGTTTATTCTCATAAATTTAAGCTCATTGGTAAAGGTAGTTCCCTACCAACAAAACAACACTGGTTTATTTTCTACTCCCAAGTCAGTTCTCAGCTACTGTGTAATACTAGTTAAAGCTTCTAGCTGAAACTGAATTTACTTCTAAGCTCGTCTCCACTTGATCATTACATGCATCAAGAATTAGAATTTCAGTCTCAGCCTTAATCACCAGAAACATTAAGCATCAGCCTGCTCCTGTAGCAGAGACTTGGCAGCCAGTGCAAGACTCCTACTTGACAAATATTTTAGTGCTTCATGGATGACTGCAACACATTGCATCAAAAGCCTCTAGCGCAGAGGTTTATTGGAGGACAGCTCTGCCACCCATCCAGGAGA
>NW_010588891.1:229792-240355 GCF_000705375.1 Tinamus guttatus | reverse complement strand
TGAAGAGGGTGGAAGGGCAAGTCATAGTGTTCATCCCTCCAAGGCAGCAGGGCTTCTGAAATGGTAGTGCGGGAATTGCACGTAGGCCAGAGGAGACAGGAGAGTGGGCCAAGGACATAGATACCTTTTCCAGGCCACTCAGGATCTTCTCCAGCTCAGGTTTAGTGAGGATGCTGGCCTTCTCCAAGGCTTTGGCGTAAGCCATGCTCGCCTGAATATCAACATCAGCCAGTCTCTTGTCAATGGCAATGGAGGAGTTGAGAATCTCCAGGACTGGATCTGTGCTTCCAACAAACCTTCCTCCCCAGAGTTTATCCCCCTGAGAGAAAGAAAGTGATTTTTTTTTAAAAAAAGGCTCTTAATGTCACTTATGGTCCCACAGACTACCTAATACCCAGTTAATTCTTTATCCAGCACAGAGGCCACACTCAAGCATGTCGTTTCAGTTCAGTAGCCCTGACCAGAAAGGCCACTGAACTTACAGACCTTTTGCAAGCAGTGGAAGAGATGGAACATGTCCCTGTCAGTAGCATTTAGCCCTTGAGCTGTCAGGTCTGGCTGAGGAGTGCTCCAAGATGCCTTAGTTCAACAGGAGTATGGAGCGAGCCTGGCCTGTCCTTGCAAACAACTATATGGGCATGTGGTGCTCGGCCTGTATGGATCTGTGTAGTAAGGCATCTGCAGGTCTCCAGCCTTCAGAGAGCTTCTTAAAGAGGCAAAGAAAAGTCCACAGGTCAGAGGAATGCAGTGCAAGCAAATATCTTGTACTTTTTGCAATCTTGAGTCTTTTTTTGTGTCTAAGCTACTTTGATTGTCAGAAGAGCCCTGAGTCAATACAAGCCTATGAAGTGCTTGAAGTTACTGTTTGAAGCACCTGTGGTGTCCAGGATTTGCTTTGCAAACTTTGGCAGAAATTTTGCGTGAAACTGGGTAAGGTGCTGACTGCAGAATGGCGAGATCTAAGGACCTTTTGGGATTAGAAATGTTCAGGAAAATTAAAACAGCACAAAGAAGGTTTAAAATAAAGTAATGCAAGAAGCTGTTTTTTCCCCCACCCTGACATTCATAGAGTGACTTCAAATATTTGTGTGTGTCATCAATTACTTTACCAGGTGACAGTTAAACATAGTTGCTACTGTACACCTAATACTGGTGTACACCTAATACTAACACCAGATAATACAGTTTTTTATCTTGAATTCCTAAATACGCCTGTCAGTCTCTTGTCATGCCATACATTGGAACTAATAAGGATCTAGGAAATTGTCTGGGATTTTATCAGTTAGACAGAGCCCTATTGAGTAACCGTAACTGTGTCCACATCTCTGCCGATCATGGCTGAGTCAAAGTGGGGATAGGAGAGCAGGAGAGGGTTCCTCTGGAGGAGAGGTGCTCTGGAGGAGCACAAGGTGTTTGTGATCTTCAGGACAGCTTTGTCAATATGAACTAGGAGGAAGGAGGGCGAGAATCAGAATTCAAAAGCAGTACAGGCCCTCAGCATGGAGCCTGCATTTACAGGAGAATGATGGGAATGGGAAATGAATGAATGAATGGGAATGAATGGATGGGAAATAAAACCCCCTTATTACAGGAAGCTAAACACTGGTTTGGGGAATAGGAATTTTAAGGATATCTTTAGCACTGTGGATTTCCACTCAAATCAGAGATGGATGAACAGAAGCATTGCAACACCTACTTGTAATCAAGAAATCAAAGTCAAAAGAACTTTTAATAATTACAGAGATCTGTTCAGAGAAGGAAGTGGCTAGTGCATTCTGACACCTCATGGATGTTTGTAATGTTGCTACTGACAGGAGCAGGGGAAGCCAGGACTGCAGCAGCCATTTCTGAAGGCAGAAAGCATGACTTGTTGGGCAACTAGTCGTGCTTCATCTAGCAGGCACAGAAACCGAAAATGCAGCTTCTGGGCAGAGAAGTGTTTGCACAAGCTGTTGTAAAGTATCTGCCTGTTCACAAACAGGCAGGAATGAACTGCATCAGTTACTAGTCTCTCGCAGGTAGAAGGAAGAACCTGAAGAAAGAAAGCAGCAGGCTGAGCTGCTAGGAACTTGGATTATAACTTAAGTTATAATCCTTATAAATAATATAAATTAGTCAGCACACTCCAGAGACAAGCACAGTAAGCAGGAGAAGCAAAGCTCGCCCTCACCTCAGTTGCCATTTCGGACGATGTTCTGCTTGCGTGTGTAGAGATCTCTGCAACTCGTGCAACCTGTGGAACAGCAAAGGTTCAGCTGTGTCCCCTGGCACAGCCCGGGGGTCCCTGCAGCCCTGCGAGCTGCCAAGAGCCCCTCCGGAGGCCGAGAGCCCCAGCCCAACAGCAGCCGGGTGGAAGGCCCCACTGCTGGTCTGGTGCCACTTGCCGACTCCACCGCACAGCCCTGGTCTCTCTCAGCACACCCACAGCCACTCGGGCTTTTACCCAGCTCGTCCTGGAGCCGGCGGCTGGTCCCATCCCACTGGGGCGGAGCGTCCCCGGGGCCAGCCCTGCTCTGTCCCTCTGCCACTCCCTCAACACCAGGGAGTTCTGCCTTGCCTTAAAGATTGTGCAACCATGCCATATTTTCTGTACATACTGACAAGGCCTTCGAGGGAGGGTTGGAAACACGTCTGATTTTTTTTGTGCTCATTTGGGTTTTTCTTCTCCTTGTGTAGCTCTGTTCTTGCAAGATTATAGAATAATTTAGGTTGGAAGAACCTAGTCCAGGTTTCTGTGTTCTTCTCTCAGTTCTACCGCTCGTCTGTTTTCTGAGTTGAAGGTGAAGTCTAAGGTGCAGTAGGATCTTTCCATGATTAGAGCATTCTGGTTTCTATAGCTGAGTGGACACACACAGAGTGACAAAGCTAATTTCAGGCTTACGAAATGAATGAGCATCTTTTCCAGCTGAGTTTCCAGGGTGCTGCCATCAGGATCAGTCCAGAGCAAGGCTGAGATTATTTATCTGGTTTCGTAGTTAACACAGCACCTGTAAGAGATTTGCCTTTGGGTCACAGAATAGTTGAGGTTGGACGGGACCCTAGAGATTGTCTGATCCACCCGCCCTGCTCAAGCATGGTCGACTGGAGCAGATTGCCACAGACCATGTCTAGGTGAGTTTTGAATATCTCCAAGGATGGAGATTCCATAGTCTCTCTGGGTGACCTGTTCTTTGTTCAACCATCTGCACAGTGAAAAAGTGTTGTGTTATGTTCAGACCCTATTTCCTGTGTTTTGCATTTGGGCCCATCCTTGCCAGTGGACAAGGTTTATCACTAGATTCCTTTCAATTCTGAAGTCCCACATTTTTACTGCTTCTCTTGTCTTGTTCAGTCTTTAGGAGCATCACTATCCTTATTCTGGGCTTTGACAGGACATTGCTGAGGTGTTGGCAAAACAGTAAGTACCAGATTTATGTTTTTGAATCATGTACAAGGAGAAAATTTATTTAATGATGTCTGTGATGTGGGCTCAAGATTGGCTGTGTGGAACACACACAACTCATGCAAAGACTGCACATGCTTCTGTGTGAAGGTACAGAACAAAAATTGCCCAAAATGAGAAAGGGAAGGAGATACCCAAGGCACTGCAGCCAGGGAGGCTTAGAGGGCACCCAGCAAGACCTGGAACTTCTCCCTGAGACTTCGTTCTTGACCCAAAGGAAAATAAACAAATAAGGCAGTTGTGATTTCTGTGGCACTTTCAAAACTCTCCTGTATCTACTTTGTTATCTGGATATTCACATGAGTAATCATCCTATGTACGTGTGATACGTGATGGCTTTGATTCCTGTAAATTAACTATACTTAAATGGTTAAATATAAAAAGTTCCAGTTTATATTCCATTAGTTTCAGGCTTCTTTGTAGTGTTTTTGGCTCTCTACACTGTGAGGCATCAGAGTAGCTGAAGGACCATGATACAGTAAGTTTGTGTCACCCCGAGCAAGGAGGGTGCTAGTCTCCACATTTGAATATTGCTGTCCGAAATTCACCCATGCTGCCTGCAGGGGACGTTGCAGTCAAACAGTACGTGGGTTTTTACAGCTACTTTGTGAAGGCAGAGAAATGTCATTAGCCCTATTTCTTTAATAGAGAATTAGGGGATAGAAAGACTAAGCATAGCAACATATTCAGGAGCCAGAATATTCCCTGGGATTTTTCCAGGACGTGAGTAGTTTAGATATCTTTGCAGGGGGCAAGGGAAGAGGGACAAAGGAAACAGTTCACTACCTTGTGCAGTGTTTCAAGAGCTGCTCTGTGAGATGGACATCTGCTAGGTGCGCAGTGAGATACATAGTCATGAGATTTTCAACACCTTTCTGCCATTCTAGATACTGAAATATGTTTTGAAATTTTGACTTTCATGTGGTCTGTAATGGAACAGGGATTTAAGTACAGGTAGCCTCAGAGTAGTGTCCTAAGCCTCTGATCTGTCTGCCCAGAACTTCTTGTGATGAGAAATGATATCTTAAAACATCAGATTGCAATGAGTCATAGTAGAATGATGGTGAAAATCTGCAGGATACTCTGGTCCACAGACACCTGTAATGTCTGTGGAGCTCCAGAGATGTCCACAGGTCCCTCCTAATCTAAATTATTCTATAATTTAAGAAAAGAGCAGTTGAGTGGGATATACCAGTAATTATGAACTACTCATTTAAGCAGGAGCCCAAGATGCAATAATCTACTAAAACCTCCTTTGTTTTTTTCTTTTGTTTGACAGGGCATGATATCACTCAGTGCTGGCCACAGAGATGCTGAAATGTTGCTGCTGGGAGCAAGAGGAAATCTACAGCTGAGGCCCGAGAAGGACTGAGCTGGGAGATGGAACTAGAAGGTAGGGGCTAGAAGATAAAAACAGGGAGGAGGAGGAAAGTGGTACAGATGAAGCAAGTTTAATGGAGGAAAGAAAAGAGCTGTGAGCTGGGTGTGAGGAGACATCCCTTTTTCTGATTTGGTTCGTGTATATGGCATCAGCTCTTCCTCTCCTGCTCCCTTCCCCTCTTAGCTAAGGGTACGTAAATGATTTCTTAAACCAGAGCTAACCTATTTGGAGAGTAAAACAATTCAAAAGAGAAGCACTGCAGTAAGCAACAGAGCAAACCCAAAGGAGCTTTATAGAAAGGGGGTGGAAATGTCAAAAAATGGATCTGGCTTAGGGCTAGAGTAAGGAGAGAATGAGAATGGGAGGAATTGTTGAAGACAGGGAAGTTTTTGTTGCTGGTGCTTCTGCATGCTTAAAGCACAAATGCTACAAAGGTTGGGTGAAAGCACTTTATGTCTCTGAGGCACTTCATTGATGTCAGGAGATTTATGTTTTGCAGAGTTTACTAGAGCCCCTACCCTAAACTTAATGAAGCAATGCCTGTGATACAGAGCCCTGTGGCAATCAAAGTCAATAGCATGGTGCTGCTTCCGCAGCAGATCAAAATCACTGGCTTCATAACGCTGTGACAAAAAATAAACTGTCTATGGAAAGTGGCACTACAGTGCTCTAGTACTAAGGCCAAGCTGGGCTAATGTTTAGTGAAAAATGCCCCATCTTCCCTATAGACAGTTCCTTTTCTGCCTTTTGAAACAAGGAGAAGTTTAATTTCGTCCAGAAATGAGAGCAGAGCAATAAGGGAAGAGTGATGTTTCAAGCATTTTATAATTAATTATTTTCATAAGAAAAGCATCAGATTTCTGTTCCTTCATTTCCTAAGTAAGGCTTTCCCTAGTCTTTATTCTGATTTTAATTTTGTAAGGAGAGGGGGAGGGTGGTAAATGATTTGTTAGAGGCAGCCAGCCATGCCAGGCCTCTTTCTAAGTGCTGTGTCCCCAGCTAGCTTGGAGGAGAGGAAACCTGAGACACGCAGAGGAAAGAACTTGGACAGGGACCGAACAACCCCTGTGCTTTGGGATAAGTCAGAGCCATGGGAGGTTTTGTGATGGGCTGGGATCACCTGATGCCCATGTTCTGCCTCAAGACTAAGCAAGTTTCAGTGCTGGCTGGTGAGGAGGCTTCTTTTGGCCACTTGCTCCCTCTTCCCAGGAGGTAAGCAGACTGGCTGGGGTTGTGGCATCTCTGGCAGATGTGGTGCTGCGAGTCTTGCTCTGTGCATGCACATGGACTTCCCTGAGCACCTTGTGTAGGCTGCTCTGGCTCTGCTGGAGCCGGGTTTGTGCTGCATCCACCCCCAGACACATCTGCAGGTCTCTTGGTGTGGACAGACATTCTTGCTGCTCTCTGGCTACCAGCCCCCCTAGATGTCCCCTAAAGTTGCTCCCCAGCCAGAGGATAGTGCCCCGAGCATTTTGCACCAGTGAACCTTTCCTCAGGCTCCTGAGGGCTCAAGAGGCCCAGCTCAACATTGCCCCGAAAAGAAATACGCAAGCCAGGAGTTTGAGTGAACTACAATACACCACGGTGTTTATTTAAACTGCAGACCAGTGGGATAAGCACAAAGCTGCATACACGGGATATCTCCCCACACTCTAAGCTTGTTCCTTCAGCTTCTTGAGCAGCTCCCTCAGCTGCTCGATCTGGGTGGTCACGCTGCTCTTGGCGGTGCCTCCTGCAGCCGTGTTCTGCTCCACGCTGTTGACGATGCTGAAGACCTGGGACACGTCGCTGGCAAACAGAGGGCTGCGAAGGCAAAGAGGAGAGGAGTGAGTAGAGAGTGATGGGTGCTCTTTGCTGCCAGATACTATGGCAAAGAGCACTGAGACAGACCTGATGCTCTTCAGGTCTTCCAGAGTGAGATTGTTGATGGTGATGCCCTTAGTCTCAGCAAGGTGGACGGCTTTTCCAACAGCAGTGTGGGCTTGTCTGAATGGCATCTGCAGGAAGAAGGGGAGACAACAGTCAGTGAGCAGGTAGCTGCAGTGCAGACTCCGAGATGGACACGTGCTCTCTTTTTTGGGTTGGTTATTTTGCTTTTGGGTTAGGGCAATGCAGTCTGGCTGACTCTGGGTTTTCTAGGGTGTCAAAGGGGAAGGCACTAGGAGGTAGAACTCCACCTGTAAATTACTATCAAGTCCACCTGGCAGCAGTTCCACTACTTTGGATACATGTAAAGAATATGTTTCCAGCTTTCGTGTTTGTTGACCCAGACTGATCCTCACCTGGGGACAGAACAGAAGGCCTCATCTCAGGCCCTCACTGAGCAGTATTGTAGGTCTAAAGAAATGAAGCTCAGAGGCTCCCTGTGATACTTACTCCTTTACGAACCAAGTAGAGAGCCAGGTCACTGGACAGAATTTCAGGGGTCAAAGCTTTCTCCATATTCTCCTTGTTGATCTGCAGAGAGGAGGGTCAGAGGGAGACATGACCATCAGCTCCTGCCTGGGACATGCTGCCGTCACAGCGAGGGCTTTTCATCTGGGCCCTCAGTGCCATGCGATCCCAGAGCAGGGTGGATCTGAGCAGCTAGTGAAGGGGTTGCAGAGAGCCCATGAGAGGTCAAAGCCTTACCTGGAGGGTAGAAATGACTGCAGTGGCAAGCTGGAGCACAGCAGTCAGGGTGTCCACCACATCAATGACAGCCTCCTTGTCCTCCTGTGTGATAACATGGATGGAGAGGAGTTGCAGTAAGTCAACCTGGAGCAGCCGGGAAGCCCGGCAGCCTGAGCAGCAAGGCCAGCAGAGCAGGTGCTGACACCAGAGGGGCTCCCCTGGGCTGCAGCAGGGAAAGCTAGTGGCAAGAACTGCTTGCAGCTCAGGAGACAGTTGTGTCTTTTCAGAAAAATAGATTGAGAGCAATTATCTGTTTTACCTGCAGATCCTTGCTGAAGGTGCTCGGAAGTCCTTTGAGAACCATGATAATAGAGACAAGCTGCAGGGAAGAACAGGAAAGGCACTTAGCTCTAGGAAGGGGTATGTGTTTCCCCAGCAGTGATCCAAAGCTAAGACTGGCACATTCCTTCACCGAGTGCCTTGAAGAAGATGAAGGGTGGTAATTCCTCACCTACAGGATGCTGCTAAGATGTGGACATGGAAGTAGTGCATGTTTCCAGGGCTGCTTTTAGTGGATTGTCTCCATAGAAGGCCAAAGCCTCTGAATGCATTGCTTGAGGCAGTACTCTTTCTCTTGCCATCTTTATTGCTAATTTATACTAGTCAGTCTGCCTTTAGTGAATGCCTCAACAAATCCACAGGAACCTAGTGTAAGACTTCTTGAACTCAGCAGCCATCAAATTTTACTCTAAGTGATGAGACTCTGTAGAAAAGCGGACCTAAGGAATCTCCCAGGACATTGAGTCTGATGGGAGGAAAGGGATCTCATCTAATCCACTATGGAAACTGTACTAGCCCCAGTCTGAGCAGTTCCCCCATTCCGCACCTTTCTTTACCAGACTCACCCGGCCAAGCACACGTCCAGTCTTGCTGCGGATCAGTTCCAGGCTTATAGGGTTCTTCTTCTGAGGCATCAGGATGCTGCCAGTGCTGAAAATAAAAGTGTTTTCCAGAGCTGAGCATTAAGTCTTAGTCTTGTATGGATGTCCCACAAAGTCCTGCCCTTAATTGTGTCCCAAAGAGGAAGAAAATAGAAGCTTCTCTGGCTTCCCAGCAGAGAAGAAAGCTCTCTCTCTCTGCTATTCTACAGCCTGATCCTGCCAGCAGTTGCTGGGGAAGAGTGTCCCCCAAATACAGATTACAGCAAATTACTAGAATTAGTAACAATTCCCCACTGAAGAGGAATGGGGACCTTTCAGGAGACCTATTCATAAGAGCTCTCTGCCTAGAAACCCGGAAACCTACGTGAGGGCATCGGAGATGGTCACAAGGCCGAACTCGCTGGTACTGTAGATGATGAGATCTTCAGCCAGCTTGCTAAGGTGGAGCATCAGCAGAGTGGCAACAGAGAGTAATTCAACTACAGAACAGAGAAATCAGTAAGTTAAAAAGCCATTTCCTTGCTGACAACACAGTCAACTCTGAGTCAGAAACATTTGTCTGTTTATTTTCTCCCTAGTGAGGCATTTCAGCCCCATGTTAAATCAGGTTAATAGGGTAGCTCTTAGAAGAATGGTTCTCCTGAACCATTCAGAAAATGAAGGAGGGAGAAGTAATAATAGAGCTGTGCTCACCCACAGAGTCCCTGTCACTGATGGCATCCATGCTGTTCAGGGTGATGGAAGCACAGTCCAGCTCTGCAAGGAAAGAGATGGACAGAAGGGTTCAGCCTTGGCAGCGCTGGAGCTCGACCGCAGCAGCTTGGTCCAGTGGGCAGGTGTCCTGCAGTGTATCCCAAGGGACACAGACACTTCCCAAGTGTTTTACTGAGCTGGGGCCTTCATTATTTGCCCCAGGCTGCAGGGGTGCAGCAGAGGTGGTTGTGTCTGTGCTCCCAGCTTGCAAGCGTTAGGAGAGGAGAATGTGTCCCTGCTTCCCTCCCTCTGAGATACAAGGGCTGGACCTTCAGTTGTCACGAGACACCTACCGCTGCGCAGCAGCTCTCTGTCGATGTCCAGTGGGTTTCCAGCCAGGGCACCGCTGCCGAGGAAGAAAGGAACAGAAGTCACGCGTGACATCCTGAGCAGCCTCTCTGCAGTGCAGATGTCAGGCAGAATGTGGACCTTACCTTCCCAAAGGCAGGATATTGACCCTCTTCTTGATCTCTCCCAGGCGCTCAGAGACCCGGGTCAGCGCAACAGCGTGGCTAGGAAAGGACATGAGACATGAAAGATCTGAAGAAACCTCCCTCCCCAAGCACCTGGCTGTGGGGTCAGAATGAAGATGTATTGACCATGGGCAGCTGCAGCAGCAGCTTACAAGGTTGGAGAAGGCGCCACAGTGCAGGACGAGACAGTTACCTGAGCAAGAACTGGCTCCATCTGAAGGGCTGAGCTTTTTGCAGGTGGGTGTAGCCAGGGAGGATAACATCGATTTCTCTGCGGGTGAAAGGAGACAAAGATCTTGTAGTTGCCTGTATGTGTGTGCCAGGCAAAGAGCAAGGGCTGCAAGTCTCATACTCCAAGAAGGACTGAGGTTACGGTGTTGGGGAGGGACTCACATGGCAGCACGTTCCACCAGGGTCTTAATGAGCTGCAGCAGGTGAGTGGACACCACAGAGATGGATTTCTTCATGAACAGCTTCAAGTCAGTGACAACCTGGAGGAGATCGGCCAGGATCAACAATAGTAAGATGGGACATACCTTGTGACCAGGTTCCGCAGAGGGTCTGATGGGGTTGAGGGTCATCTCCCTTTGTATCAACCGTGTCTTTAGTCACTATGAAAGTCACTATGTATTGCTCTCCAGGAGGAGACCCAAAGCCCATTCTGATTAGTGCTCTCTTGAATTGAGGAATAGAGAACAAGAACCCAATCAGCTGTATAACTACCTGTTCATTTGTGCTTCTTCCAATGCTCAGCTTTCCAGCAACATCTCCAATCAGCTCCTGTAGACCAGAGGGGCATTGCTATCAGTGCATCTGAAGCATAAGCATGAGGCTCCCCAGGAAAGCAGACCCACCCTGCCTGGAAGGACCAAGCTCTAGGATCCTGTAAGTAGGGGCAGGAGAAGTGTGGTTTCTATGCCTATAGAACATCTCTTCCACAACAGGAGACTTGGAGATATT
>NW_010588891.1:191573-221354 GCF_000705375.1 Tinamus guttatus | reverse complement strand
GTGGGCCTTTGTTGAGTGTCGGGTAGGGGTATGCGGGCCCTCCCTTGCGTGGTATGTGGGGGAGATAGGTATACGGGCCCTCACTTGCGTGGTATGTGGGGGATATAGGTATATGGGCCCTGGCACACTGTAGTGGGTAGTGGTGTGGGTATATGGAGCCTCCTGCAGTGTGTGAGGAGGTATAGATGCCCCCACAGCGTGGGGTGGACATGTACGGGCTCCTGCGCAGCGTGGTGCTGGGGTATAGGTGTAAGTGCCCTCTCCCAGTGCGCACGTGTGGGGTATCCGTGCACGGGCCCTCCTGCTGCGTGTCGGGGTGCGTGCGTGGGCGCCCCACGCAGACACGGGGTCCGCGGCCCCAGCCCCTCACCGTGGCGCGGGCCCCGGGGGCCGAGCTCCGCTGCTGGCTCTGCAGAGGCTGCTGAAGCGTCTCTTTGGTTGGGAACAAGACACCGCGGCTTAGCCCTAATCCCCCTCTAAATCCACGTCCCCCTGCCCTTCCTGCCCCGGGGGACCGGGGCACCCCCTCCCCTTCTTTTATTGCGTGCCAGCAAGGCAAAGCAAAACCCTCTCTCTCGCCTAAAAATATGCCCTAGAATTCATGCTTTATGAACTTTTTCTTCATGCAAGTTCTTTTATTTTTTTCTTTAGCGTTTATGATAGGACAGAAGAAGGCAGGTCTACTTTATGAGCACTGCAAAGTTTTTGAAACAGTAGTTTGACGGTTCGTTTGTCAATTTGTAATTGTGGTGTTTCAGCACAGCAAAAATGCTTGAAGATTTGAGGTTTAGGCGGGCTTGTGTTTACTGTCCCTTGTTACAAGGAGAAACAGGCATTTTTCTAAATGCCAAAATGTTTCATAATTATAAAGGAAGCAATTGCCTTCAGTTTTAAAATCAATATCCCAGAGACTTTCTTCTTGCACAGGAACCTATTGCCTCTGTGTGATCATCCCACTCATTTAATTGAAAAAGTCTGTATATTTAATTCTTCCGTAGCAACACTGTTTCCAACACAGAATGTCCTTGATCCATAGGGATTTCCGTAGAGAGAGCCTGAATGCACAGATTCTGGAGACTTGCACTGACCTCACAGCAAAAGCTATATGGTTTGTGTAACATGAATGCAAACTAATGCATGTGTGAGCTCACTTGCTGCGTTTCGCCCCAGTCAGCTGAATGGAGTTTGAAGTTCATCTCAGCATATTTTAGAAGGTCCTTTTCATTTAAAAACAATGCTAGAACCTGTGGAAGTTTGTGGACGGCGTTTAACTTGTTTGAAAGTGATGAACGCGGCAGTTCTATTGAAGCGACCGGCGCTGCTTGACAATACGTTGCACCTTTTTTTCATATGTGGTTGCACAGACCTGAGAAAGGCTTTTTTTTTTTTTTTTTTTTCCTTTTGTATGGTAACTTTCTGTTGTTGCGGCTCTGCTGGCTGTTTGCTCAGCACGTTGCATTATTCGCGCAACGTATGGGGTTTTGAGTCAGTTTTTAACTCCCTCTCCTTTTTTAATTAAAAAGATACAAAATTACAATATCCTGTAGTAATAGAGCCATGATTAATTAAGAAATCTGCTTAACTCCAGGAGAATCCAATTAGTCTAGCAAAGAAGGTGATTCTTGCTTAATTGGGATGGAATTGGCAGATAGTTTGCCTGGTGGAAAATGGGAAAGTCGCAGCCTTGCTGTGCTGAGACATGAGTAGCCACGTAAAGATTGAAAGAACAAATAAGGAGTAAATGCAAGATATTTCCGTTATTCAGTATAGTGTGTGTGAATATAGTGATGTCCCTGTATATATGTATATTACATATGCGTTGTAATACAAATAGCCATTTTTCTTGTTCTTGAGAAGTAAGTAAATAATGAATGTTTATGATCTTGTATTTTTCCTGTCAGTCTCATTCAAATAAAACTTCAGATATTTTTATATGTGGAAGAATTAATGAAACTGGGTTTTAATTGATAGAGTGCCTGAATAAAAGGCTGTATGAAGGGACTGTGTAGTGCAAGTGTATTGTGATTTATGGGATGAACTGTGCAGAATATGATGCAGGTCTATGTAAAAATTAGGCATATGATATGTAAAAATATTTATATTTTCGAAGGTGGAAATGGTTTGATAATAGTAGAACTACAAAACAAATTTCTTGATGATGTTATGAAGAAGGAAACTAGCTTTGAAAAAAGCTCAAAAAAGAAGATTTTCGGTTTCATTTCAAATATAAATAATTCTTCTTTCTTTTTACTTTTTTTTTTTTTTTTTAGGAAAGACGCAAATGCTGCATTGCTAAGTAACTTTGAGGTAAGTTTATCTGCATCCTGATTTTAAACCATCAATTTAATGCTGCAGTCAGCCACTTGCACCTTGCTTTTGAAGTTGAAAGGTGCCAGTGGCAGTCAGCAAGACCCACATGTGATTTTTTTTTTTCCTCCTTTGATTTTGTTTTTTAAGAAAAAGTATTTTAGAGAAATACTGGAAATGTTTTCACATGTTTTATTATTTGGTTTTGGCTCTTGTTTTATTATTTGCTTGGTCCCAAATTTATATTTATTTTCTCTCACAGGAGGAGCAGAATTTTAGAATGTCAATAGCTTCTACTTTTCTTCTTTATGCTACTTATATGTCATGAGTTTCCTGAATCTTCTTGCGTGTGGTGATTTGCATTTTAGAGTTTGACTGTGTTTTGAATACAATTATATATTTGGATAAGTGCCCTAGACTTAACTGTTGCTCTGACTTCTGATGCCTCACATGCAAATCCTGAAAGTTATCAGTCCTGTAACCAGATAGCAGTGTCTAAAATGCCTTTTTTTTTTTTTAATTTCGTCTTATGACAAACCAATATACCACCAAATAAGTGATCTGCAAATCACTGGAGTCTCTTCAATGCTGCAGATAAAATTTCTTGCAAAAAAAATCACGCGGCAGAGGTAACTGCTCTCAGAATCAGTGTTTCATATTTAACTTGAATTTTGCGATCTGCAGAATTACCAAGAGCCTCCAACACATCAGTGCATAATTATATTAACACCAGTGCTGCTGGATATGCAGTTGCACACCCTTGGTTGCTTGGTAGTGTTTTTTTTAAAGCTTTTGGGGTGTTTCCAGAGAAGATTAGACTATAGCAAGGGTGAGGCAGTTTGCACATCTGCAATTAACTGTGTTAATTTTAAATATTAGCAGGAGCCAAGGATGTACAGTGAGCTGCTGACGTGGATAATGAAAAGATTTCAGTGTTTTGTTTACAATCATCATTTTTAAAATAGTTTCAATAACTTAAGTGCTCTTGCTTAGTTTTTTTTTATTGCTGAGATTTGAAAATTGCACAGCTGTTTTATTGTAATTCAGAAATAAGTCTTGAGATTTTTTTTATCTTGAGCCGCATCTGTGCGTACAGCAGAGCACGCTCATCGGGCAGATATTAGATGAGTTTTGATGAGATACTTGGACAGACCCGTCTTGCTTAGGCCACGCTAGTATTAAATATTTGTTAAAAACATATACAGAGAAAATAGGAAGCATTGCAGAGATCATTTACTGCAAAATCAGCTGTGCTGTTGAGGCATGTTTTTTAATTGCTCTTCAAAATACTTATTTTCATAAAACTAAGTCCTCTTTCTATTTACTCATTTATTTATTTACTTTTTTAACCCCCTCCCCAGGTGTACCAGTTACTTACTGATCTTAAGCAGCAGCGCAAAGAGAGCGGAAAGAACAAGCAGAGCTCTGGCCAGCAGAACCTCAACACAATCATGTATGAAGTGAGTACAACTGTGAATCTCCTTTGCAAATTAGCACAAGCAAAGTAATTCTCATCTCAAGATGTTCATATTAATCACTGTGGATCATATTTATCCCATTGACAAGTACAGCAAATATATATATTTTAGGGAGGGGTCAATTTTCGTTATCCGTGGCCACTTTATCAGGCTAACTGTGCCATAAGTGCTCGTTCCCTGCAGAGACAGCTGAGTCAGGGTGGTTTATTCACTCAGCTGTAATGTGCCACGGTATCAGAGCTTTAGCATTTCCAGGATCAGCCCTGGTTTCATTTTCTGTCCCTTGTGCGTGGGACAGAGCGTGGACTAGCCAGCTCTGTGGATCCGTGCTGATCACGCCGTATCTCCTTGTTTCTCCCAGTATTTCCTTCCGGTGGGAACATGGAGCAGTGCAGTACTGGGTCCCATGTGACAAAGTGGGTCCATCCTACAACAGCACTGGCTGTACTGTTAGAATAAAACTGTCTTATCCAAAGAACTGGAGTGGGAATCTACTGGCTAATTGTTGCAAAGCCACAGGGTTGAGGTGAGCAGTTTTAACTGAGGACAAAATTTTGCTCTTATTAAAATCTGTTGCACACCAAAAAACCCAGCTATTTTAGCTGTGGGGAATTTTTGTTTTCTTTGTTTGAAGATTGGCAGTGCTTTATCCCACTATGATATCAACATCATTTGGACACTAGTCAAGCAATAAATGTTATCTGTTGCTAGGAAGAGCTGAAAAAAAATACAGAAATCAACATTTTTAAGATCTCAAGTTAGTTTCAGAAGACAATAGTGATCCGACCTCTTGTGTCCGTGTCTGAGAATTACATGAGTGTCCCCATGACTGGCAGGAAGCTGAATGCAGTTTGTCTTGCTTGCATGAGTAATCCCATTGATCAGGGAAACTACTCATGTGAATAAGATTTGGCCTAGGCTTTGTTTTTATTTTAGTTCTGGCTTTGTTTGAAAAGGTATGGAGCTGTAATTCCTAAAACTCAGATCCAGCAAAATAGAGGCTTACCAAAAATCTGGTTTAAATCTTTATGGAGACTGGCAGTCTATTCCTCTACTTCTTTGAAACAGCTGTGGAAGACCCTGTAAGTATTTTTATATCAGAATGCACCTTAAAATTTTAACTCTTTTATTGTATTGCGGCATATTAAATGCCAATGGGGTGCTCTTTTTGTACAGGGAATAAGGTTAGTGAAAAATCTAGACACTTTTTCCTCTATATTTCTTATATTACTGGAAGAGAACAGGAATTTGAAGTTATATTGCTCATATTGAGGATGTTTTCACAAGCCTCATTCAGGCATGTATCCACTTGTACTGGAACGACTAGATGAAGCTTACTGAAGTGGAGCCATATTTTGATATATCTGGCACTTTAATTGACTTGAAATTGCAGAAAAAGGCAACCTGGAACAGAAATGACTCCCATAAAGTAATTAAAACCATCATATTTTTAGTGCAGTAATTTTTATTTCAGTCATTATTGGTAAATAGTAATACTACTTTATCTGAAAAGGTCAATGAGAACTTAGCAGAGGCATAGTTATTACATAACTTTTTATATTTTAAGTATATAGCTGCATAAACCTGATCATTAAGAATGCCAGTGATACATATTTCATCCGATCTGTATCAAGTAGGGTGAACCATCCTGTGTTGTTGAAGTCTGTTTTCATTTACTTCGTCTTTTAAAATGAAAATGTATTTTAATGGAAATATACTGGAAATATATTCCGTATTTTCTTAGTTGCCATATCCTAAGAGAGTCTTGCAGATTATTTTTTCCCAGCATCAAATTATTTTCTCTTCTTTAAATACTGATGTAGCTTTTTTGACTTCTGACTTTTCAGATACTTGCTTTAAAGCTTTTTTGAGAGTAACTATATATGTAGAAGATGACCCTCTACATGTTATGCATTGAATTATCTGTGCATATAGCATCATAATGCACATTTGTGTCTTCTTTGTGCTTCTGCTCTAGATACTGCATTGTTCATCTGCTGTAAAAAATATCTTTAAATCTTAATGTATACAAGCTATGCAGGATTAAGAGAAAATTTTATTCCCTAATTCAGATATTGTCAGTACTCTTACAAATCCTGCAGTTGCTGATACATACAATGCAGACACGAATGTAAATATTTCTGTAACTTTTCCAACTCTTATTTCTAAGGGTTATTATTTATCTTTCTAACACTATTTTCTTCATTTTGGTGTCTAATTTAAGCAACATTCAGAAAAATTCTTAAGCTACTACCAATGAAAAGAGTGGAATTTGTTTTTCTTTTAGTAGAGGTCTATAGGCACATTTTTTAAATCGGCTCAAATTAGTTGATATATTTCTTATCTGTCTACTCAGTGTTGTGTTTTAAAAAAAGCAAATATAGCATCTGCTGTATGTAAAAAATGGAGCAAAGAAGTTGTCTCAAGTCAGATAAAGATTTCTGAGTAAAATATGACAATTTTCTTGCAGATTTTTAATGGCAACCTACTTAAACTTCCTCTATGAAATTAGGAAAGTGTTGTCAAATAATGTTTCTAAGAAACAAGAACAGATAGATGTTGGAAAATCCTTGCTAGTGCTGGGCAGCTTGAAGATATCGATGAGCTGCCAGTGAAAGTATTCTTGATACTGAATTCATCAAAACGTGGCGGAAGATGATGTGGTTTTCAGGGTGAATAAATACTCTAAATTGACTGCAGATCTTTCTGACTAGTCCCAAAGAGAACTTCCAAAAAAGAATTTGTTTCATAGACATCAAATGAGGCCAATAATAGGTGTGAAGTAATGTATACCTTCCTCCTGCAGACGCTGAAGTACATATCAAAAACACCATGCAGATACCAGAGTCCTGAGACCGTAAGAGATTTCCTCACAACAATGAAAGGCCATAAGCTAACCAAGTAAGTAGAGATGAGGCTTTAAATAAAAATATACATTCATGGGAATATTAAAAAAAAAAACCCACCATATGTACAATATGATAATCTGGTTTTGATTAATGTATTAACATATTCAAGTTATTTCCCACACTGTAAATATGCTCATCCAAATATCCTTCAATGCACTCATGCTAACACCTACATGTGTGAATATTTACTTAAATAGACCTGTGCTTGCCAGTGTATTTCTCAAACAAATCCTTGTCAGTATACATGGTACAAGCACAAAGTAGAACTTATGAAGTGCTTTATGAGGAAGAACAGTATAAGATGCAGATGACTTTTGAATAGTGTGAGAGAACTGAGATGAGAACAACCTGAATTTATTATCACCTTTCTCATTTTTATAAAATTTCTTAAGCAAAAAATGTACTTGTTCCTAAAAGTGGAAGAAGATAACTATATATTGTAAGGATATAAGTGAATGTTCTTCCACAGCTAAGTTTTACATGGCTCTGTGAACCACAACCGCTTCACATCATCTCGCTTTAACTAGTGTTCAGCAAACTAGAGGTTTTCATCTTTTGTGCGTGTGGTCTTTGTCCAATGCCACTCCCTGCAATCCCCTAGGATTTCGAAGAGGTGTACCTTGCTTGATTGACACAGTATATTCAGGTATCAGATATTTTTTTCACGTTCCAGGAAAGCTAAACTATAGGCTATTCTTATTTTAGGAAGTCCTGAATAGAAAATCTGGCTATTTTCTTTTGCTGTTACAAGAAGATTCAAAGGTCTTTAAAGGGCTTTTTTATTTTTTTTCCCTCTTTGTCAGTGGTATAAATGCACATTTACAGGGTTTCAAACACACGATCCTTTCAAACCTCTCTTCAGAGTGTGAATGAATCTGTCAGAAACAATGAGACCAAATGTAATTGAATCAGTGTGTCCTTCTTCAGATAGCTTTAATCAGTCATCTTTTTGTGAAAGGGGGCATTTAAAGCAGAAAGTGCAAAGACTTGGTTGCTCCTGAATGGCTCCCTCTTCACCATGAAGGGACAGTCTATGCCATAGAGACACTGGCTGCATTTTTCCTCTCTGCTGCTTCTCGAAGGAGTTCATGCTCTAGGAAGGAGCCTTTTACTGCTTTAGTTGCCTCACAAAAGAAGAAATGCAAGTTGAGAGCATCTGGAGAGTGCAGTGTTACAAGGCGAGTGTTTAGCCTGCCCAAAAGCATAGTAATTTGAGCAGAAAACAGGTTCACTCAGCTGTTTCAGTGACTTTTTATCATGCCAGCACTCTAAAGATATTTGTCAGAGCATCCCCTGCGCATTAGCAGCTCTGATTCCAGCATTGCTCTCATTGCTGACTTCGGAGTGTTGCTTGGAAGCTTTGTCATGAGTATTGTAACTTTGCTTGTACTACCTTCTTTTATAGAACGGAAATTGCCGGGTCAGTATGTCAGTGTTTAGTCCTCATAGAGCTCATCTTACACAGCAAGATACTACTAATTTATATAACAGGCAGGCTATCATTATTTTATATATTTTTTTTGACACAGAGGTATTTAAGTGTGGGGAAATGCTCTGCTTACTAAACTGGAGTGATAGTATAGAAATGAAAAGGGTATCTTAAAATTCATAGCAAGCATATCAGATTTCTGGTACTATATGTATCATTGAGGTGAAATAAGCTTGCTCAGGACATGCAGGACAATGGCTTAGGAAAGCACCAGAGAAATGCTGCATCACAGCAAAACAGGAGGAAGTTAAAAAGACAGAGTGGGATTTTTTTCAGAAGTCAAAGAGCTTTTTCTTCTAAGTCCCATTTCTGAAATGCCTCCTGATAGAATTACTGAGAATTAGTCCAGGAGCTCAGAGTTAACACTGATGCTCTTGTAGAAAGTCGTGGGAGCTCTGCTGTTGTGTGTGAGATACCTTGACTGCTTCTGATAGCAGCATGGTCGGTCTCAGAGTGAAGCACTAAATGACATGGGGCCAGAAAGGAAGAGAATTCCAGCCACAAGGTCTCCTGCCTTGCCTAGGTCTCTTGGAGAAGGTTTTCTACCCAAATATTCACCTGCCCTAGTCCTGTTTGTGAGCTCTGATAGTGGGATGAAATTCTTAAAAACTTTCAATGAGCTTTTGGACTATTCAGGCATCTCTATATGGGTGCCAGAAAGTTCCTTTGCTTTTAGTTGTCATCTTCTGTTGTTTTCTCTGAGAGAGATCTGTAAATAAGAGAATTACTTCCAAGTAATTTGTAACTGTGTAATGACAGAAGGATGAGAATGAAGAGCGAGCCAGTAGTTTAAATTAAAAAAATAAACAGCATTTATGGCCTGTTAGAACTCAGATTGGACTGTGATAACTTCATCACTTCAGCCTCTTTTGCAACTTTACTCCTAGCTAAAGAAAAGAAAAAGAACTTGCCAGCCCTGTGCTTGCCATGAACTTTACAAAATAAGAACCAGAATTGTTTAGAATGATCTTGGCACTTCTTGTTTCCTCTAATCTTTTCCACTCAGCCACTCCAAGCTAGGGGTATCGGAGCCATCTGGCAGCCACTTCTCACCAAAACCCAGAAAGCATGTGGTGTGCAACTACCATATAATATGTTTTATGTTAAACATGATTGCCTCCAAAGAACTCTTGAATTACCCTTTGGTTCATAACCAAGATCATTTCAACACTCCTCTGCTGTTAAATAAATAGGATAACTGAAGGTTTTAATCGTTCCATTCTGGGGGGTGGAGGTGATGTCTGTATGAAAGGGTCCACTCGGGGTTTCATTCTGGTTAGCTGGTGCAACACTTTCTTTCTCTTTGAAAGGGAAGAAGCTGTGACATTTGCCCTACAGAACTTGCTTAACGGATCTTTTCAGTGCAATAACTTTTCCTCCCATGGAGAATAATGAACTCCATAGTCTTTGCTACTTCCATGTCGAGTGAGACATTTGGAGCATAGTCTTAGCTGCTCACATGCTGTCTGTGTTACTAACAGTTTTTCAAAGATAACTGATTTGATGCGAGATACATGGAAGTTGATTTGGTATTGGCTAAAGTAAGATAAAGGTATCATTTGCTTAGTGTGTGTTCTCTTACTGGGGGTTGCTGCTATGTTTGTGAAAGCGTGAACTCGGTTGTGGTGGGTCTGATTATTTGAACTTCTGCAGTTGCATGATTTAAGAGCAAACTGTACTTTTAAATACCATTTGATTGACCTTTTAAATAACTCTAAATAATTTCACGCACATAGGGTTCCATTATCTTCTTCCACTGTATAAACAAATTCTTCTGTCTAAGCAGTGAGTGCCTAGATCTCCACTACCAGCAATTTCTATTTTCTCTTAGCAAGTGGAGTAGAGACTCTGGTTAAAAGGCACTGCTGGGCTAAACCAGAAGCATTTATGCTGCTCCCTTTGCAGGTTAAATTCCTTGTTATCTTTCTGCATCTAATTGAGGAGAAAACCATTAAGCAGTGTTTGTGCTGCTAATTAGGCTTACCTTATTTTCTAGTACTAAGACTTTGAAAATAGGTCACCAGTTCAAGGCTTTTAACATAGGGGAATTTGCAGCTATGTGTAAAAATAATAAATAAATGATGGATGGATGTTGAGGTCCCTTTCCCCAGGCAGCATGTCATTGCGGCTCCCAAGCGCTAGGTCGTGCTAGTGTATGTCAAACTTTCTGGGTAGAAAAAAAAGTCCTTTTTCCTAGAAAAGATAAAAAATAGTGATTACTAATGTGTAAAAACAGCTTGTATTTTTCAGTTTCAGCCAGCTGTTTTGCTAAATGGAGCAATTTTAAAGCCATCTAAACTTTTATTCCATTTCCCTGATATAGTCGAACTATGGCAAAGCACAGAATTTTTTTTTCCTAGTCATTAGTATTTTATTTAAATAACTCTAAAGGAACAGAGGTGTGTTTTTTTTTTTTTTTTTTTTTGTTTTTTTTAATGAAAAGGCTCTGAACTGACATCACAGGGGATTTTATTATCACCTTGTTGAGGCCTCAAGCTTTGGCTAAAGCTTCAGTACAGCGAGCCATGTTGTACTTGGAAATACAGAATGCTGCAAGTGGCTGATTTTTTTCCATCTTTAGTCCTCTGGAATGGCTTAATATTTTGCAAGCTGGTGCATCCCATGAAAAGAATGTTTATTAAGCTGATGCTTTGTAATTGTGGTTATATGTAAGTTGGCTCTCCTTGTATTTCTTCCTCTTACTAGGTTAGATCTAGTTTGAGAATAATCACATTTTCAATCACTGCATAGTATTTAAATTTTGAAATATGGATATAAACATTGCCTTTAAGTCAACATGCTCAAGGAATTACTGAGTTGAAAATCAATAGTACTTTTAGAAAGTATTTTCTCTTTTTACTGCCAAAAGCTACAACAAAGGTAAACCTCTACAATAACAAAGACTCAATTACTTAGTTGGTAATTTTTGTCTCCTCCCAAGCTTTAAAAGTGTATATCCTACAGCCAAAGGAGGCTGGTACTCCTATAGCAACCCTATTTAATACTGTCTTCAAAAAGACCACTGTGTTTCCCACTCAGTCAAAGGATTTGAAATTAATCCTTTGATATATAGCAGCATTTCCACAACTTTTTGGGTTCATGTACCATTATCAGCCTTCAGAATTAATTCTGGACAACTGTTCCTTCGCTGAACTTCAGAGGAAACATGTGCTACGAATACTGCCCAATACGTTTCTTCAGACCACCTTGAACCGTTCCTGCCAGGTCCTGTTTCAGAGAAGGTTTTATACAGGTTGTGTCGTTCGACTCAAGATCCTAGAATTTCATTCTTAAATACTTTTAGCTAGTAATAAAATAGTGTTGCACACACTGTTGTTGTTTTAGAATTTTCCCAGCAGCTAAAAAGCATGCGTGCTGAGGATAAATCTGCCTCTACACAGTCAAAAATGTTTCAGACTTTTTCTTAGCATCTGCAGATGCACTACAGCAATTCTGTCTGCTCAAATACTCAGTGATACTGCGCACAAGAAGCAATTTTTGTCTTGTAGGACAATGTTTTTGTGACCTTGAATGTGGAGAAGTCCAACATCCCCACCTCCTAAAATATACACTCTTCCCTCAAATCACAACCTCAGTTTGATTTTCTTCTCCCAAAACTGCGTTTTTGCTGCCTGCAAGCTGGGCTTTGTGTGTCCCAAAGGCAGCTCTGTCTCCATCCTCCCTCAGCTGGAAATGCAGAGCTTGGCACTGGCTGTGTCCCAGCCGCTTTGGATGTGGCCCAGAGAAGGGAGGCTCTGCTCAGCCAAGCAGCACTGATCGCCTTTGTGGGAGCCTGCAAAGTCTGCATACAGGTAATTAACTCTGATTAGTGTCATCTTGCTTTTTAAATTATTTATTTTTCTTTGTGCAGGGTGAGAAAATGGCTCTCTGCTGTCACTCATGTTATTTTTGTATTTATTCATCTCTAGAACCAACAGCTTTTGTGTTTCAATCAGTATTACTAAAATGCAGTCAATCCAAAATATAAAGAAGCCAAAAAACCCAAATAGCAAATGAGACACCTTTTGAGGTCAGTTATCCTGAAAACATTCTTCATCTTCTGCTTAGATAACTAGGATAGTTATCCTGTCTCTTTAGTGAGCAGGAGTGTGAGCATGCATGCTGTAGAAGGATTTAAGGTGGAATCATTTGAACAGGAGCAAGTTCTTTACGTGTTTTAGATGTAATGAAGCATGAACAAAGTCCAGACTCATCATGTCTGTGTCTGTATGAAATAGTGCAGTCCGCACTGATGCAGATAGAAACCAGTTCAGGCTTGCAGGATTCGCTTTCTCTGAAGCTTACTTCCAATGGACTTGTGAGTATTTGGGTTCTGATTTCTGTACACGATATTAAGAAATTCTAGAAGCAGAAGGACTGATTCTAGCAGTGAAGCTTTCGTATCGACGCGAGCAAAAGTCAATGGAGGGGCTGCAGCGCGCGTTCCCTGCAGAGAGAGTCTGCTCCCTGCCAGTGCTGGGCTAAGGATTCCAGTTTTCTATTGCAAAATTGAACTTCCAAGCTGTTTGGTGAGTGCTCGCTTCAAAGGGATGCCAGAAGAACCCTTCTGGTGCCTCCATTCCTTTGGAGCAGGAAAGGTCAGAAACTAACTGGGGAGAAGAGTCTGGTGCAAAGCATCAAAAGGGTCCCCTGGGCTGGTCTCAGATCACGTCCTGGGAGCAAAGGTCTTGGTTCAGGCAGGGGGAGAGCTGCTGGCATTGACCTCCCCACCAGGCAGATGTTCTATCTTGCACACATGCATGCTTGGTATTTCCTAAATAATCTTGGCAGCTGCATATTTACTAAACAAAAGATAAAAGGTAAAATATTACTCTCACCGGTAGAAGGAAAAGTATTTAGCAATGCTGGTATCTAGTGTACCTGTACCAGTATCAACATATTTGTTCACATGTCCTCATTTGCCCCCAGCTATCCCTTTGTCACCTTGAAATCTTTTGCCAAAATAAAACAAATTACATTTTTGGGATGATCCTAAAATTGATCAGCAGGTGACTGTCTGGGTACAACTTTGCAGATGACATTTAGGGAATAGTCGGTCCTTTCTCTGCTCAATTGCATTGGTTAAATCATAAACACATAATGTTAACATGTCAAAAGGTTGCTGTTTTTTCAGTGTGAATTAGTGTTTACAGTTTCTGGCACTCTACAGCCCTCCTTGGACATCTTCAGCTGACAGAAGTCATTTATGTGGCTTTGGCATCCTGCTGCTAATTCATTTTTGTTGTTTTGTAGTCATTTTTTCCAGCAGGGAGCTTTGCAGATCAAAAACTGGCATGACATTTTTCAGATAACACATTTTAATGACCTACTTGCAAATTCCTTCTCATTCCGAATATTCTGACTGATACTGCCTTTGCAGAAATAATGTTCTTGAGATCAGTTTGTCCTGACTCTAAAACTTCTACATACTCCCTAATAATTTATAATGATGTTAATGGCTTATAAAGCAGAATGTCTCTGAGGTGACCTTTTCTGCTTTGTCCTGTAATTCTTTTCTTCAGGAAAGATGAACAGTTTTGCTAATTGATTATTTTAGTAGAGATCTATAATTGTCTTCTGTTGTAGTCAGCTCTACCAATAAACTCTTCTTAATAAACAAGATGGACCTTATCTGTTCTAAAACAGCTCTGGATAAGCTAGATGCCTGTTCTTTAGCACAAGCGTGATGTGGCTCTGAGTGTTTGATTCTGATAATTTGCTGTGAGTTTTTGTGTAAGAGGGTGTTTTACAAGCAAATATCTATTCTTGTAGCTCTGCTGGGAGAGCTGCAGACCTTATGTCTGTTGCAGGCGTCTGGAAACTGAGGCACAGACATGTTGTGCTTGGCCAGGGACCGTAGAGCAAATAACATGGAAAGCCAGGATTAAAACTGCAGCTCCTGCAGCTCGGGCAAGTGCTGCAGACGCCGAACCTGCCTGTTCCCTCGCTCTAGAGGAAAAAGCACTGAATCTGTCATACATTTATTCAGATGAATTGGCTCGATGCTTTGAAATGTTGTTGTCGAATATTCTTTCCCCAGCTCTGGGAGGACTTCTGCTTTTGTGTGTGGTAGAGGTGTCTTTTGATACATTTTTACACGCTTTGACTTTTTTTTTTCTTTGATTCCTTATGTCTCCTGCTCTCAGTTTTAGTTCTGGGCTGAAAGGATTTGTGTCTAGTCAATATTCAGGTTCTTGTTTCTGCCCCTTTCATGGCTCGTTACAGCAGCATCTGTAAATACTTCATCTTTCTGACAGCGAGGCAGCCAACAGCGGTGACCTCAGCTTGCTTTTACATTCAGCAGTGCTCTTAATGGTGTAGGTGCTGTTGTAAGGATCAAGGTGCTAAATAAATAGCTATAAAGTGAGGAGAGAGTGGAGGCACATTCACCGCTTTGCACTGCTTTGGCTGTCATCCTGTGTTCTTGCAAACCGAAGCAAACAAAGTTATCTGGGTAACGAAGCTAATTCTGCGAACCGGTTTAGTCATGGGTGTTTCTTAGAGAAAACCTTGAAACCCCTATTAAAATATTTGCTCTAAGACATGTATGTAGGCACTTTTACCTTAAGGAGCAAGTTCATGGCTCTGCTTGTAAGGGCAAATTCTGATGTTCAGGTAGCAGCATCTTCTCTCTTCTCCCACAAAACTCCCCTTACAGGTGCATGTGGGATCAGCATCTGCTGCGGTTGTTGGCGTTCATCCATGTGCCAGACATCACTTCCCTGCAGCCTTCTCCTGAAACCTGAGAAAAATGATCTGCCATGGTTCTGCAGAAGTAGGAAGGAAAATTAAAAGGGTAGGATGGTGCCCAAAATGTTGGCATTTGCTTTTCCAGAAGATGTGTTGGGCAGTTTTGTGGTTGTTTATAATGAAGGCTTATTTTTCTGTATTTTCAAGTCCTAATTCCTTATACGCTTCTATAACTTTGAAATGCAGAGGGTAAACAATAGCTCAAATTTAAGTAAATATAAATTCTGAAAGACTTGGAATTATAGAAAGTTTTTATGTGTTAAATTGGTATATGGGAGGATTTCTTGGAATTTTCCTGGTGTCAGTTATTTTTTATTTCTCTAATGCCGCATTTAATTGTAAGCTTATCTTCTAAAGTTGAAAATCCGGATTAGAATCATTTTCCGACAATTTACGGAAATGGCAGCAAAGTGACTCAGGGGCCAGGTGGAGCAATTGACATTTTTTTTTTCCTGTTTAGGATTTTGTTTTATTGCTAGCGGCCAGGCCTGCAAACACTGAGCTGTGTGTCATTGCCTGGAGCCCGTTTCTATCCTTAAGGACCCTGAATAGACCTCTCCAAACCTTCCCATCTAACTAAACCCACTGCTTTGTATCAGCAGAGCAGCTGTTTGAACCCAGCATCTCACGGGCTCCCATTTGCATCACTCCTCCCGTAGAATCGCAGCCCTTATAGGTGAAAAGGGGCCCGTTAGGTCATCCCGCCTTTGGTAGCGCTGGATTTTTCCTTCAGGAAGCATCAGCCAGGAAAATTTTATGCTGCTGCTGCTCATTTTGTGTGTTCAGGGGTTAAATGAAGGGTCTTATTCCCAGTCCAGCTGCCTGCAGAAGTATTAAATTTGCTGCCCCTTGATGCATGTGCACGCATACATGTGGGCAGTGCACCACTTGCCATAGGCTTCCTGGGGGATGGTGAATATTCCCTAAGCTCAGGCCTGTGGATTCTGGGGGTCTGAAGCACCTCGCAGCGTTGGGAGCTGTTGGCTGGTGCTAGATTTCAAAGACAGCCAGCGTTGGAGGCCGACAGCAACAGAGATGGTATCTCCAAAGCACCTCGACCAGATGGACGGTGACCTGTTAGCACCGTACTGTTAATTACAGCGTCTGTTTTCTCCCGAAAGCTGCCAAGTTTTTCATTTGAAACCCCCCACAGCTCCAAGGAATTGTGGAGAAACTATTCAGAATCGATTTAAGTATCGCTTAACGATGTCCTCTGAGTAACACTGAATTCTAGGTTTAATTCACCACAGTTGCAGGTCGCTGCTGTATGACAAGCTGCAAGACAGTGTGTGTGAACTGACGGGTTTCGTTTTAGTTCTGTGTGCGATAATGAAATACTGCTCCACTACAGATGTCTGCTAGGAGAAGAGATGCATCAATCAAACATAACCATTAAGGGCTTTTTCCCCCAAAATGTGTGTTTAACTTCCTTTATACACTGTAGTACATGCCAAGTATCTGTTTTGCAGGGAAAATCTTCAGTGACTATATTTAATGCATTGTAGCTGTGTGCTTTTATTAAAAAATGTTTTTTTAGTGTTTCATATGCCCTTTTAAACATTTCTTACATCTCTAGCAGCCCCATTTTAGTGTGTTTTTCTACACTAAAACACAAAGACCAGCTCAGTTCATTAGCTGTCCTGCTATTATGTGATCAGCGTTAATGTTTGGAGCTTCTGAGTTAATGAAATACATATTACTGGCCTAAGAAGCTGTTTGGGACCTTGCTGTTAGTGTGGTTTGTATTTCAATAGGGGTGAAAATTAATCATTTTTGACTGCAGAACTATTGCTCAAATGTTCTGGTTTGAATTTCATATAAATGCTTATTTGAGCACATTTTCCTGCCCCAAAAGGAGAAACATGTTTAAGTTTGTGATTTTTTTTCCCCCTCCTACCTCTATTTTAAATATCTGTTTTAAAGGGAAGATATACGAGATACCATCATTTTAGGAGGGAAAAGGTAGAGCTATTAGCTGCTAGGCTACAGTGTATCCAGAAAAAAATGCAGAATTGTGGTTCTGATTTTATTAGGAACTTTAACACTGGCTTCTTTGGTGCTAGGATGTCTCTCTGAATATTAAGATGTTTTTGTGCAGAAATATCAATATCAGGCTAATTTTACTGACTTCCCCCCTGCCCTTGCAGGCAGGAGAGAATGGAAATTGAGCTATAAAAAAATAGAGATGCAGCACAGTTTGTATCCAAAATCCAAGCAGTTGATCCTGGGAAGTGCACGGCACAGAACTGCAGCCTGGATGCACAGAGCCACTTTCCGCCTTTGAGTGCAGGCAGATGGTGAGAAGTGTTTGAATTACTGTAGCATGAGGAATTGCTCCTTGCCAGGCAGCCTGCAGCAAGTGATTGCACCTTTGCCACTCATGAGCAGCTGGAGTAGGTTTTTTTTTTTGACCGTTTCTGTCTTATTTATTTATTTATTTATTTTTATTTTTTTACCTTGCTGGTTACACAACTTTGTGGTGGGACTGTGCAGTTAACCAAGTCACAAGCAACCTGGGAAAAGGACAGACTTAAACCCTGTGGTTTGCAGTCAGTTTATGTGGCTGAGTGTTTTCCAGCTAATTTTTAACTTCTTTGGTTTGGTAACTCTTATTGAGGTTGCTTCCGCAGCACAAGACTCTGCGACCTTTTACAGCTCTTTAGCATTTCTGTACCTTGGTTAAACGAGTACCTGCAGGTTAAATAGTCCTCGTGCAGTAATGAATTAAAGGGGATCTGCTTTGCCACCTTAGGCAATAGGTGGCAACAGCAGTATATCTAGACAGATCCACAGTATATTCAGAATACCCAAATTATGATGGCAATTAAGGTATGAGACCACACAACAAAGCCAGACAAAATTATTCTTGGCAAGAGCTTTTTATCCATAAGTTATCTGGAATGCACTTAACATCTCATGACTCTTTTTTTTTTTTTTGTGGATCCTCAAATTATATAGTAATTCAGTGTGTTTTCTGTTTTGTTTTAAACAGGGCAGAAAAGCTGCAGTTGCTTAACCACAGGCCTGTAACAGCAGTTGAAATACAGCTGGTAAGTAACACTGCTCCTGACTACTCGAGGCTCTCAAATAAAAGCAGCTTTAACCTTGAAAATTCATTGAACAACGACTTTTTCATGGTCAGTGATCGTGTGTTGTTTTATACACATATTTACGTTCTGTTCTGCTCTGAGACCTCCCTTAGAGACTCGCTTGTCTTTCTTGCAGACATATTCTCCGCCCTTATGTTTGCCTCAATGTTGCGTAATAAAAACGCCTAACAAAATTACTAAAAGGTTAATTACAGTATTGTGGGTAGAGAATATATTTACCTAAGACTTTCTTCTGCTGCTCTGTAACCAACTACTTCACTTGTTGGCAACTGCTGGGGAGGGATTTTTAATGCATTTAATGTTATAGTAAAACCAAACAAACTGAAAAAGAATGAGTAATGGCTGATATTGTGTTTTGAGAAGTTATATAGAATAAGAAACAAATATAAACAGGCTTTCTGATAGAAATTGTCAATCTGATAAGCATAGCTTTGATGTAAACAGAGATTGTTGATAAATAGAAATGTATGGACCAATGTATGGACTCTGAAGCATCTCTGTAGGAATACAAAGTCTTACAGCAATGAAGAGATTATTATAATACGGATGTTCTTCTAATAAAGGTCTCTTACATTAAGAACATCTGTTTATAATCTTATCCTGAAACCCAACTGCGTAATAACAGGATCATATTTTCTGCAAAGGGGAAGGATTAAAGAGGTACTAGTGGGACTGTTTTTCTTTTGTAGCCATGGAGTAGCCTGTCTGGTGCTGAAAGCATCTCATACAAGAATGCTTCCAGTCAAGGAATTAATTTTGTATTCTGTGTCTGAAGAGATCACTGTCAGTCTTGTCATCGACTCGACCAAGAGCATTAAGGCTTCATCAGTTTTGCGTGGGAAGTTATTCATAAGTGATGATGTGGAGCCTTTCTCATACCTTTGTCAGCTTCATCTGTTAGACACAAGTTCATTCTGTCCCAGTTTAGACCATATGCTGTCTCTTTTTTATTCATTTTTCCTTGAATTGCATTAATGTTTTCACTTCTTTGACTGTCTTTTGTCTGCTTTTCCCTCCTTCCATCAGTTCATTATTATCTTACCTATAGCCATGGAAGGATTGGGGATACAACTATTTCTATTGTTACACTGAGGTACCGCTGTAACTTCAGTGCAAATTTCTCTAAAACAGGTATTCCATAAACTAGGTGGAATGGATTATTAATACTATTAAATTAAAGCTCCCCAAATTGTAGTGCGTAACTCTTTCATCAAAGGACATCAAAGTCTTTCGAGAGTAATATCTGCTAGGAAATTGCAGGGTGAAATACAGAGACTAGGAGCCATAATGAGCAAATGATTTCACTTTTGGATTGCTGTCGTGAATCTCTTTGGTTTTTGCTGAGCAAAAAATGGGGGAAAGATTGCAGCAATGCAACGTCTTCGAAAAAGACAACTTCCATCCTGTCAGAGCATCTGAATATAAAATAATGCAAAGCCATGAAGGCGACGGGATATTTTTTAACTTCGATGTCAGCAGGGAGAAGATTGTCCACAAATAGATTTCATGGAGGCAAGTCTATTTACTGCAGCAAATGTATGAGAGACAACATACAGAGAAGTGAGCACTAGGTGTAAAATTGCCTTGATTCTCTTTTCATAGGGCTCCCCCCTGCCACTGAAAAGCTTTGAGTCGTTCCTGGAATTGAAGACAGAAATAAATGCTATTGAAGATTTCTGACCATTTCATAAAATGCAGGCAAATCAATCATGTCTTTTTAAAAGTCCATTTTAAGACTCCAAACAAGTCACATATCTGTGTCTGTCTTCATCACGTCACTTTGATGCTTCAAACTTTTATTCAGGGCTGCCTGTACAGAGTGGAATACAATTTACCCTGGTACATTTTTCATATCAATGGTTGTATTTACTACTGCTTGTCACTTTTTGCTTTCCTGGCTTTTTGTAGTTTATTGTCCCTCTATAAAAGTCAGTGCCTTTGTATGCAAAGAATAAATCAATTTAGATAAAATTATGTTTAAACTAAAAAGTGAATTTATATTTTAATCTCATGTTCTTTCATAAGTATTTATGCATAGATTGTGTTTTTTCATCTTTGTTCTTTCTGAACTGTGGGCTAGGTTTTATTTTCTAACAACAATAGCAACAAAATAAGCATGAAATTATAATTTATATCCCACTGGGTAAAACACTGTACACATTACAGCTATCTTGACCTCCTGTTTTAATCTTTAACATATGTTGTCCCTGGCTCAGTGATTCACAAAAGGGAAGAACGACAGTGATGTTGATCTAACCGTGATACTGGTCCAGCTTTATTTAATGCTGAATAGTGATGGGTTGGAAGATTAAGCGGCTTCTCTTCTAATGAACAAATTGCTCCACATTCCTCCCTCTCAGTGGAAAAGTAGATTTTAATTCGGTGCTTTTTAAAACCAGATTTTCATCTCAGACAGCTTTGTACCTCATGATATGTGTTCTGCATAACCTGACTGGCAGATTGTCTTTTATGGTTGAATAGAAAATAATTTAATGTATCCTTCTGGAAAATGGAAGATGTTAGAAGATTTAAATATTTTATTTTCTCAACAACATATCTTGCTTTCCACTTCACATACTTGGTTAATTATCTCTGAGTGGCAATAATCCTTTCATTCAGTCTTTTACTTTATTTCTTCTTTATGTTGTTTCTTCTATTAGTGTGCTGATGCTGAACAACTTTGAAGTACTGCTTGAGAAGGCAATAGCAGCTGTTTTCTCACAGAACGTGTACCTCCTACACTGGAATTAGATTATGTGCTTGATAGCTTTTGAAATGATCAGAATCCCATTTTCTATTTTATTATAGTTTATAGATTTTTAACAGAATCCTTAGCTTATTGTTCAAAGGAACAATAGCTTTTAACTCACAGATTGTTCTGTTCAGTGGCACTGAGCTTTGTTTCCCTTCAAATATTCCATATTCTTGAGACAGTTTTTCAGTTCTTTTCAGTATTTTTTAAGTTCTTCAGTGCTGATTTATTTATTCTCCAAAGCTTGTGGTATATTGTCTCCTCTCCTCTCTAAATGAAATAAATACTAGTCTGAAAGCTTAAAAGAAGCCCAGAGAGGATGATGAAATCTCTTGTACTTTGCTTTTATTTGGGTAAGTAGAAATGCTAAGGTGCGATTATAAGATGTGACAATGTGTTACTAAAGAACTTGCCCTTGCCTAACCGTGCAAAGAAAAGTCTAGACAAGTATGTGTGTATATGTCTGTGTACATATTGTGTGTTTTTATGTATATATGCCACTGTGACCATGCATGAATTTGCATGTTCATCTTATGAATAGTGCAGCCACCGTGTTGATTTCAAGCTGAAATCACGTTGATGGTCAGGTTACCTGTTCATCTCACATCATCACCTTCCTCATCTGCCTTCTTGATAAATGGAGCCTTTAAAAGCTTCTACAGGTAACAGTGCTATGAGAATTCATCAGCAAGGCTTTGATGCAACTTGCCACGTAATGTAGTTTTATTATTACGTTCTGATTTGGTAATTATTGTTATTTTCTGCTTCTGAGAATTTCCTACATAGTGTTTAATTTAAAAAGCTACTACTGCTAGAATGCACAGCTGGGAAAGGCTGCATGGTAATAAAGTATTCCACATACACATTTGTTTAATAAATACAGCTCAGTTCCCAGCAGCAGCCACATTACTGAGCAAGGCATCTGCCAGTATTTAATGCCGCAGCTGACGAGCAATTCATCTTTTCATCCTCTTCTAAGAGGATTTGAGGGGTGGATGGTGGGTGAGTATTTTATTTTGCTACGTTAGAAAATCCATGCATCGGTTTAACTGGAAATAAAGAACAGAATTGGCAGGCCATAAGAAATGCCATGCTGGGCTGTGATAAAGGTCAGGCTCTTCCAATATCCTCTCTGTGATACTGACCCCAATGATGGGTACTTAGGGGAGGAGAGTGGATGGGGGGTTATCCTCTTTGCATTTAGTTTAGTAAATGCTTCTTAATTTTAAGCACTTCAGCTTACAGTCCAGTGAAGCTAGCTGGACCTGATATGGACTTGAAATTGAGCAGATTCTTAAATTATAGCCAGCAGTTCTAGGTCCAGACTAATCTTTGTATCTTCTAAATAAAGACAACAGGACAGTGGCTTCAGCTGTTCCACAGCTCTGAAAACCTGGCCATTTTTATCAGTGCATCTAATACAAACACTAAGAAGCTTATCACTAAGTACCTAGGCTTGAAAAGTGTACACTAACTGCAGAAGAAACGTGCCCTTAGCTCGAAGAATTTGCTGCAAAATAAATTACAAAATGAAGTTTTGCTGTCACCTTGTTTTGATTCCTTCTTCAGCTTTCCTATAGATGATACTATTTAGAGCATTAGCTGTGGAGAACTGAAATGTGAAAATTGCCTATTCTGTGAATATATTACAATGAGAGTTTAGTAAGTGTTAATGGCTTATGTGAAAGAGAAGCTGTTGTTGAGGCCTAGCTTGACAATAAATTAATCTTAATTACATAGCTGCATTTTTTAGCAAATTTATCAATTAAAAAAAGACATTACCTGCTACAAAAATAATTTATAGTTATTTTGGGATAATATAAACTTGAATGCTGAAAAACAGGACCTTGGAAGTATTTATGAGAACAAGAAGCATCCACAACATGGCCTCTGCCTTTTTGTGTATACATTTCAAGAACATCCTTGTTCTCAGCCTTGAGAAAAGGATGTGCTTGTCTTGCTGCACATCAGGGTGCTTTTTATCTATAAACTGTGTTCTTGTAACACTGCCTAGTTCACTAGTTGTTCACAACCTTTAATATTGAAAATGTGCAGCTCAGTGGAAGCTTCGGTCGAGGATAACCTACAGTTTGCATATGGTATCTCTAAGGAGGATCTATTTCCATTTGGCTTGTGTGGCACTGCCAACATAAATATCTTATGTCATATACTTCTTAGAAACATTTGCATTTTTGTTTTCTCTAGTGTAAACTTTGCATTCCTGACTGCTTACAGTTTGAATCTGTTGCTGTAGCAGTTTCCAATTCCAAGTTAGAGGTTAGCAAGGCTTTTTGATACTTGTTCCTCTATTGGTAAAAATCTTGCTAGGAAGTTAAGTACTTGAATATAATTGTTTCCTTTTCCCTTTGTTTTCTTGTGCATAATTTCTTTTCTGAACATTGTAATATTATTCCTAGTACTATCCTTGTCTTATAGATGCAAATCAGAAGATTGTGTGAAAATCTGTTGAATCTAGAATGAGCCTGAGTCACCTTCTGTTTCCTTTGCTGTCAGTCTCCCGTTTCGTCTGCCATTTCTTTATCTACATATTTTCCCTACTTAATTTTTGAGTTTTTCATTCTGGCTTGCTGCTTTGCTGTTTCCTAATTGCTTAGGTTTTCAGAACTCACTGCTCTTGCTGTTACCCTGAGGAGTGGAAAAAATTGAATTTTATAGCTTATGGTTTTGTTCCTTTGAACTCCTAAATGGTAATACAGCAAAAAAAAGTGCTGAAATATCCCCATGAATAATAAGCTCTCCATGCTGCCAAATGTAGATTTTTGTGTCTCCGTGCTCGGAGCAGAAGCGCTGGCAGCGAGCTGCTGAGAGGTGAGCCCTGATGGGTTTGCTACAGCAGTTTAAGGAATTACCACTTCCCTCTGGCAGCGACTGCCAATCTGACAGCAGGGGACCTGGGTCGTCACCCGCTCCTCAGTGTCCAGCGTCTCGCTTGGCGGCCTCCTTCCTCAACAGCTTGGGCTGAGGCAGCAGTTAGAGCACCAGCATCTCCAAAACACGGGAGTCTCCTTTCCTTTCATCATCTCACTGGTAAAAGGTTATTTCTTAGACTGCCAGAGCAATCTGCAGAGCTCGTGTGTCCAAGTCCCATGTCTCTGTCTGCAGCTGGTCGGTGCTGCGAGCTCTTGTGTTCAAGCAGGGCAAATGCCACCAACGTGAGTGTTCGTACTGGGAGCTGCCGCGCTGCTCCTTCAGCCTCCGGAGCTCCTAGGGAGCTGGGATTAGACACTCACTTAAGCACATCCTGCCTTAAGTGCAGACGCTGGGGAGAGCTGATACCAATCCAGAAATCACTGTTTTATCTCTTGATAAATTCTGATCACATCCTTTTGTTTAACTTGGTCACCTGATGGAGTAAGTGCTTGGTGAGGAAAGGGAAAGGAGATGCCTGGCAAGGGATAACATTTAAATGTGAAAGAGCTTCATTTCACAGACTTCATGTGAGCCAGTAAATCGGATCGCAGCCAGACAAGGTGACAGTTTTGTGAAAACTTGAAAGCAGAGGGATGGTAACAAACTCATCCGGCATTGGCCCCTGCAGAATAAATCAGGCTTAAGTAATTTTGCCTGTCCAAAGGATTTGGTCTTTTTCTTTGTTAAGTATCTCTAATGTTCCTGCTGCTCTGGGGCAGTCACCTTTGGAGTGCAATGAAATAGTGATTAATAACACTATAATCCAGCCCCAAAAGCAGACTGATTGTGCCTTGCACAGTTTAGAAGCAGAGATCATTCCAGAGAGAATCCTATCCTTTTCCCAGGATGGTCCCCAGAAACAGTCACCTGCAAAGGGGTGTTTGTGGTCTGTCCTTTGCTACATAAGTGGATTCTAGTTTCCTTAATTCCTTCTTCAAGGATCTGTAGACAGTGACAGTGAAAGATGAGCAAGTTGGAAAAGCGGGCTCATAGGACACTGGAAAAAAAGAGTTTAATTGAGCATACCAGTCTTCTGGTTTTAAAAGAAAAGATACATCCACATAGCTGCCAGTTTATTGCCAGAACTCATTAAACCTGTGTTGACTTGGAACCATAATTAATATACATGAACGCTCTTCAAAGGCAATTTTAAAGGTCTTGGAATAGAAGAAGATCTCAAGCCCCACAATCCTAATTGGTTTCGCTTGCGTTTGACGAATTTGTTCGGCTTGCTTTTCCAGCCCTCTGACTAGCTTTTCCTTTTAACAGCTGCCGATAAATTAGGGCAGTTGTTTTTACTGCTAGCAGTGATGTAAGAGTTCTCACAGCTCCACAGGTCCCTGATTAATCCTAGGGAATCATACTGTTGATTCGACAGCATGTTTTGTGGTGTTCATAGGTTTTACATGCTTTTACTTTCAGGATGCTCGCAATGCAAGTAAACTCCAACAAAATATGACTGTTACAGGATCAAATGGCATCTTTTATGGCCTCATTTCTTATCTTCTGGATGATGGATAAAATGCAAAGATTTGGGCAACTGATTACAGGTTCCCTAGTTTTCACAGAAAAGCACAAGGGAAACCAGGAAGGAAGGTCTTTTCCAAGTATTTCATCTTCCTTGTTTTAAAGAAAATAAAGCCTCATTAGGAACTGCCAGTTGTTACAGTTAATGGTGGAGCTCTTTTTTCTCTCTTATTAAATATTGTAAGAGTTCAACTTGGTTGCTTTGGTAATGAGCTGTTCTTTTGTAATGTTTTACAATGTATTGTAAAACATCCGTTGAAATGGTATTTCCCTATTAGCCTAGACCTTCTGCTTTGAGCTGAGGAAGGAAATGTGGATTTGATTATTACAATAGATTATTTTTGACCTGCAGATGGTAGAAGAAAGTGAAGAAAGACTAACAGAAGAGCAGATCGAATCGCTGCTCCAGACAGTCACCACTATCCTGCCCGGGGATCCGGAAGAGCAGCGGAGGGAATCACCGATGGCAACTGAAGACAAAGGTGACCAAGAGTAGAAAGAGTCTAGAGAAAGATGGCCATGGCTTTGGCAGAAGAAGATCAGTTAATTCGCTGTTTTTATTTCATCCAGTTTAATCCTGTACTGGGCATCATTGTACAGTATGTTACAATTTTTCTTACTCAGAAGTGATGAGAGAAACAATTGTTCACAAGAAAATGTGGAAAAAGAGGCTCTTGTTTTCAGCATTTTGTGAGGTAGGAGAATGATAGTAATTTGGTTAGTAACGAAGCAGCCTGAGAAATTATGGGGTACAGAATCTGAAGTTTTGGACTTTTTTTCCATCGCCCATATAACAGCTGTAGATTTCAGTAGACTTGCATACAGCTGGCAATGTTTTAATTATCACAGCAGTACTATAATTATAATTACTTTCATATGCTTTTGAATTGCCCAACTGTTTTTTCAGATGCAGTTTGCAATATAAAGCCAACTTTTGGAGCTCTTTCCACAAAGAGCCGTTTTCAGGGATCAGTACATTGGATAATGCACAAGAACTGCTTAATATCTGTTCAAACAAGTTCAAGTCAGCTGATGGAGTCATGGAAAAGATCTACGTATGAGGTAACTGTCCTACAGGATGTCTGACAGTCTATAGGTGATAAAAGATCGATCTGAATCATCAGCTAAATCAACATATTGCCACTGAGATGCTCTGAATTAGACCAGTTTACCCCTGCTGAGCATCTGAACTGTAATGTTAAGCCTCTTAGTCATGCAAACAGAAGAACATTTAAAATGAGACGTATATTTTGCCTTCGATTTTTTTTCTGCTGTTCGAATATTTAGATACAGATGAGTCACAGTCAGCCTTGCATTGCACGTGAACAGTACAGTCTACCATCGAATAAGAAAATAAGTCAACAGTTAAGTGAAGCCTCATCTGGTTTAGAAAAAATGAGGCTCAGGCCTGGCTGAAGCAGAACTTTCTGTGCAGAAGCTTTGTCCCAGGAAGATTGCAGGTCAAGTATTTAATGTTGAAAGCATTTTTTGATTGTGATAAATCTTATTTTTATATGTATGTATGTCCATACAGTCATGTGGAAGATGGCTCTGGTTTTCTACTGTAATTGTACAGCTGTTGTAATTTATTGGAATTAGAAATAAAGTTGGAAAGACATCCTGGGAATTTTATGGCTTAGAGACAAGATATTCCAGCTCAAGCTCTTATATCTGACTTGTGTTCCCACTTTTGCAATAGTTTATTTTCTGATATTGGGTAAATAGAGAAAAATTCTCAGTGCTTTTTGTCATGCATCCATATACATTTTCTCTCTAAATATATAAAGAAGCAAGAGGGGCAAATAGATCAGATCACTCAGTAGTGTGGAATTAATTTTAAAATTAGCATTTTTACTCTTAGTTTAGCATCATGTGACCTACTACTACAAGTGTTTTTACCTTTTATCTTTTTTCTTTTTGTCATTTTTTTTCAAAATAAAACTATTGCATGAAAAGCAGAAGGAACCAGATCACAGGGTATCTGTAGCCAACAAGAATATTTTAATGGATCTCCTCCGTCGGCTGTTCCATGTTGGGAAGTGCTGTTTTTTTTTCTCATAATGGATTTTTGCCAGCATCCATGCTGTTTTCTGCTGTTTGTAGTGTACAAGATACAAGGAACTGCTCACTTCCTTTTTTATTTAACCTTTTAACAAATAAATTACAGATAGAGCCATGTGTTTGGACTCGTACAACTGCAGGTGTAGCTTATTCAGTCTCACATAAGATGCAACTATCATTTTCCTTAAAATGCTGTATGAAAAACATTTCTTTTAAGGGACCTGAGATCTCTCAATCTGCATTATGTTAAGAAATCTTCTTTAAATCTACTGTGTGTGTTCTGTGGCTGCATTAGTACAGGTGAGGTGTCCCTCTGGCTCTGCAAACAGCCCTTGCTTTGTGCTCTTTGCTCTCCCACGTGTTCTCCGGGATCCCAAGGCTTAGGAACAGTTTATGGAAAGCAAACGCCTTGTTTATGTGACAGCATTTTTCCGATGTCCCATATATTACATAGAAGATCTGCCTGGCCTCCAGGGCTCTGCTAGTTCTTCCAAAGGCAACAAGAGGGTGAAAAGAGGCAAAACGACCTGCGTAGAATAAGTCTTTTGTCACATGTGGCCCTATGCTGTCCCGGGTGAAAGAAAAACTTAAGTGCATATTAGGCACTTAAAAGCTTGCCCGAGAGCTGAGCAGGTTTGAAGGTGCTCAGAGCTGTCGGCCACCCGGGATGTCCCCTCAGTGGCTGCAAACTGCCTATGAACCAGGGAGGAGGGGACGGGCATCCCCATTCCCAGGTGGGATATCATAAAAAGGGGGTCCTGGAGCAGGGCCGGCAGCGAGGGGGTGTCTCCAGGCTGTTAAAGCTCTTTAAAATCCTCCGCAGTGGCCGGGCTGTGTCCTGGCCCACCTCTCACACGGAGGAGCCCAGGGAGCCCTTAAAACTCAAAGTGGCATTTTGTAGCCTTCCTGGAGAGAGGAAAAATCCTGTTATCCCGCTTTCCAAAGGGCTGGAAGTGAGGCACGGAGGCTGGGAGACGTCCAAAGTCCTCGAGAGAGAGAGAGGACGGCGGCCGTGTTTAGGTTGGAGCCGCGCAAGACGTCGGCAGAGAAAATATTTTCTGTTCCCACAGAAAGCAGCAGCCCTGCCACAGAGTTTTACGGAGCGAAAGGAAAAAGTTTGTGCTGAAGAAAGGGAGCGCGAGCCAAGGCAGAGCTAAAAGGTAGGGAGCATCTCCCTGAGCTCGCTGCCTAAGCTAATTCCCACTGTCCTAAGGGTCTTTATTAACTTTAGTGCTGATGAAAGGAGCCATCCCGGCCTTCCCGGGCCTGTCCGGCCGCACAGCAGCTCCTCTGACGCAGGACGTCACTGCGGGGGCTGCGGTGACGGCGCTTGAGGGATTGGGGGATCCAGAGGGGATGGAGCAGGAAGGTCGGGCAGGCGCCGCTGGCTCCATTCCATGCAGGGAAACCCGGAGCTTCTCCCGCAGCGCAAAGCGCGGGTTTGCTCTGCAGCCCGGGCTCCTGGCAGCCCGCACACGGCTTGGAGCCTTCGGGGTTGCCAGGGCCGGTCGGACAGGGCTCGGAGCCGAGCGGCATCCACAAGCGGAGGGCGACGGAGCCGGTGGCGGCACAGGCAGGGGAGGCCTGTAACCTGGTTTAATCATTAAAGCCGCTCCTGCGTCACCCGCCGCTGCAGGCAGATGGGTTTTGACGTGATTTAGCCTGAGTTTAATGGTTTGCAACTGTGAGGCTGCCCCGGGCTCAGGGGCAGTGGAGATGCCACCCACGGGGACAGGCAGACGAGGACCCGCTGCAGGTACGAGGCAGCCAAGAGCCAGAAACGCCTCCCCTGGCCCTGGTGGAGGCTCTCGCATGCAGAGCGGGGCCGACCCGCAGCTCAGGGACACGAAGGCAGCGATCTGCCCGTGTCGCCAAGACGGTGCTGCCACCACCTTGAGCAACGCAGCAGCGAGATGCAAACGCATCCAGGTTCCTGGGAAGGTTGTTGGAATGGTGCTTGGAGCGCACTGGGAAGGTGTGTTTGTGCCTATGCGTTTGCAAACAGCAGAGCAGCGGTGCCAGGGGGCCAGGCAGATGCTGGAGCGAACCCTGCTCCCGCGCGGGCTCTGCCTTTCTGCTCCCTTTCTCTTTAGGATTATTGGCAGCCACTTGCTCTTAACGGTTTCCAAGTGCAATTAGGGGAAGCATCATTTTTATTACTTCCCTCGGCCGGTGCCGTTCTGCAGGCTGGCTGGAGGGTTATTGCAGAAAATCTGAGTGTTTCTCTGAGTTTCTCTTGGGTTCGGCTCATGGCTGTGCACTCAGCATCAGCTTCCTCGCGGTGTTTTGTCCTTCCCTACCATTTCTTTTTAATTTAACATGTGGCTCATGGCAGAGAGGGATGTCAGCTGGTGCTGTGAGGAGCGGGCAGGGAGCAAAGAGATGCGGATTGTGCCTCGTGTCCGCCAGCTCCGGGAACATATTGGCTATCGCTGCGCCCATGTAAAAGGCTGCTGTAAAAACAATC
>NW_010588891.1:163329-189271 GCF_000705375.1 Tinamus guttatus | reverse complement strand
CTTTTTTTTTCGTGCTAAGTTCGTGGCTCTCGAACAGTCCTGAGCAGTTTCACCCTTTCGGCGCCGTCCGGAGTTCTGGGGCATCGCGCACCGGCGCCGGGAGCTCGGGTGTCTCGTGGGTTGTTGCTGCTGGTGGCTGTTTGGCTCTGTTGTTTTTGTCTAAAGGGAAGATAGACTGTGCACGCTGCCAGGAAAATTCCAAAAAGTCCATTTATTTAATTGCTCTCCAGGAGTGTGTAGTTTTTGGTGTTTTTTTTTTTTAATTTTGCATTGCTTAACCAACGTTGTGTGTTCTTGCATCACTGGGAGCATGCTAGCTTTTTCCTTCTGCTGCTTCTTTTTTCCCCCCCCCCCCCTTTTTGAGCACTGAACATGCAAATCCTGATGATTTGCTGCATGCTCTATGTGTACTCGGGAGCTCTGTTTTGAGGCAGAGCATCTCTCCCGGTTTACCTCTCTGTAAACTGCCAGAAGAGGTTTCAAACGGTGCAAATCCTGTCGCTGCTTCACATTTAGTGCTTTGGTGGCATCACTATCTGGTTCGGGTGTGCTCAGCTTTCCCCTTGCTTGTTAGGAGACCTTGTAACTGTTGGTAGATCCAGAGAGGCATGAATGCTTCTGGATTTCTCCAGTTTGTTTACTTGTTTTTAATATAACTGGTGTGATGGAGGTTTGTGAAGAAAACTGAGAGGTGTCAGTTGTTTTTCTGGGGAGGATTTTTTGTTTGTTTGTTTGATAGCTGATAAAAGAAAGAGGTAGGTGCCTACGAATGAGCACAGCATTTGGAAATTGTGTAATTATTGCATGCTTATGTTTAGTGTTCTCCAGTCTGGAAACTTCTGATCCAGCAGCATGCTCCGGCTGTGAAGGTTAATATGATCCTTTTTTTTTATTTTTTTTTCCCTTCAAAGAAGAACTCCTCTCTTTAAAACAAGTGCTGCTGCAAGGGGATATGTGAATGAAATTACAGAATCACAAAGAATCCCAGAATGGTTGAGGTTGGAGCTCAGCTCACCTAGTCCAACCACTGCTCCAGCAGGGACACCCAGAGCACAGGACACAGGCGGCATCCAGGCAGGTGTTGAAGATCTCCAGAGAAGGAGACTCCATTCCTTGATAATACTTTTCCCCATCTGTATCATTCCAGTTGCCACACTGTTCTGCAGAAACGTGGGCTTCCCTCGGTCTGCTTGGCTGTTTCTGCATCCCAACTATTTCCCCCCAGGTGCCTTGCTGCTTTATCTCTGTGGAGTGAAGAACAACTGCTCACACTATTTTGTGGTCTCCTCCTCCCACCCTGAGCTGATTTGAGCACATCCCCTCCCTGGATAGGGAGAAATTCAGAGAAAACAGCTTACTGGTCTTGCCAGGGTGATTTGAAACACCAGAGATAGACTTAGGACTCAAGACTTGTCATTTCATTTCCAGCTTTGCAGGGACTTTTGCTTGGGATTTGCTTGTTTGTGCTATATTCTGACACCCCTCTGGTTCTTTATCATGTAACTGTCAGCTTCCCTATGCAATCTTCCATGCGGTGAACAAATGGCAATGACCAAAAACAAACCATCTCCTTGAAGGATGGATTTTTACGGAATTCTTGTAAAACCTTTTCTTAACTTCAATTCAGAAATACGGCAAGGCTGCCTCTGTATGGTGTTTAGGTGAGCTTGATGCAGAACTTTCTGTTAAGAAATCTGCTATTGTGTCTCCAGTGTTTTTCAAAACGTGTTATTTCAAAGAGGATTCTTGACAGTCTGACGTTCTGGCCGTGTGTGTCACGTGCGAATGCAGCTCTGTGGAATGCCTGTGTTAGGTGACTGGATCGTGTCTGTGCTCAGGGTGGAGGAAATCCCGGTGTGTGAGACCCTCCAAAATCCCCCTACCCTGGGCTCGTGTGTGAGCAGTGCCTGGCTGGACACAGTGCTCCTGCAGCTGAAGAACCTGCCTCTTTCTTTTCCTGCTGCTATAAGGGAAGCTTTTCTGGGTAGGTTTCCTCTTTGTTTGAGCAAAATAAAGTGGCTTTAAAGATCGTGACAAAGGTCCCTCTGTGCAAGGAAGCACTAGGGCTCAGGCAGGTGGGTGCATCAGAAAAGCCGATCTGCTGCGTCTCTCTCGCTACCCTTGCTTACCTCGCCGCCCAGGAGATGGAGCAGATGCAGGATCACAGAGCTGAAGGAAAGGAGTTACAAAACTAGCAACATCTGTCGCTCCCCTCTGCTTCTGGCAGCAGAGGTATTGGTGTGAGTTAAAGCAAATCTGCACCCTGTTAGGATCCTTCCTTAGTTCCTTCTCTGGCACTTCGAATTTTTTGCTCTTTAACCTGACCAATGCAAAAGTTGACATGGATGGTATCAGTGTTGCTGTTCTGTTGGTTTAGCTGTGGAAAAAGTGTCTTTGGTTGAAAATTAGTAGGTAGAGGATTATCTCATATCCCAGGCTCCAAAGCAAAGCTTGAGCTCTCAAGCCTGTCAGGGTTGCGTGTTACTAGATGGTGATGGATCTTTTTTCCCTAACGAAGAATGTTTGTTTTGTTTGTTTGGTGGTGGGTTGTTTTTAAAACCCCCAAACTGTCGCAGCACAAAATGCAAATGAATAACTTGTCCCTTCACCAACCAAAAAGTCTTCAGCACTTTGTCAAATGGACTTTAGCAACATAGGTCTTGACCTATTGCGTGTGTGGGGAGAGAGCGAGCCAGTGTGTGCAGAATAAGGAAACAAAAGCAGCCGTTTTGCTTCGCTAGCATCCTTGGGTGGCTGACTCAGAGGCTTGATATGCTGGCAGTGATTCGCAGTTATATCCAATTCTGCTTAGCTGCACTTTCTTGGTTACTGAAATTTGTAGATCCTAACTCCGACTCTGCTTTGAGTTACACTTAATGTTTTCTAGAAACTAGTTTCATCTCTCATTTGGAACTGTTGCTGCTCAGGGCCTGATCTACCCTCGTAGAGTTGCCTTCAAATCACAGCTTCTCTTTTTGTTGTTGTCTTTGCATTTAGCAGGAGTGGCAATTTGCTCCTCCCAGGTCGCAGTGGGTGAAAAAACTGCATTTCCAGAGCTCTGCTTCAAGCCAACAAGGGTTTGCAGACTGTCTCGTCGTGACTTTAACTGTTGTCAGCTCAGCTGCTGTTAACAGCAGAGTAATAGTGGATGGTCGTGGAGCTCCTGAGGTTGACATTGATGTGATCCAGAACACTTCCTCCTGCAGAGGATGGAGAAAGCAGCGTCTGCTTATTGCAAGCTGCTACAAGAGCCCTAACTTCCATGTGTCATGTTTAGTTATGTTTAAAGTCCTTTAAGGCATATGGTGCAAAGAAGAGCTTGGGAACTCCCAACTGCTTTGCTGAGAGAGGTGCTGTTTCTGTTGGCTCCTCTAATGACTTCCTGATGTGCAAAACTTTGGTCTTGCTACGCTGTATGGTAGCTGCACGCTCCAGGTTTTCCTTTTTGGGGGAAAAGCACTAGCACAGAAGGTTTTAAGCCAAATTGCTAGTAACTCGTCATAATTTTTCCACCTTTGGCATTGCTGAACTTTACAAAGTTGCTGTGTCAAACGCAAATGTCTGGTGGTGGTGGGTTGGGGTTTTTGTCACGTGAACGTTTCCTTTTTGTACGCGAGTGCTCGACACTTTAGGCAATTTAGGGATCCACCTCAGATGGCAAAACCCTCCCTTGCCTTGGCCGTGGGAACTGTGCTGAGAGTGAGTCATGGCTCTGCCCTGCCTGGCCTGTGAGCTGCATCTTTGGCCTTCACTCAATGGTCTCTCCTGGATTCTGCTTGCTCTTCAGTTATCCAAGCTCTTTTCTTACTGATATTTTATATACATGACCAGAGCAAAACAATAAAACATAGTATTGACACTTTTTTTTTCCCCTTGATGATCAGCTAACTAACTTTTGCGCTTGGAGAATGTTAGTGGCTTCCAGGGATACTTCTGGAAGGTGGAGAAGGCTTTTTTTTTTTTTCCTGAGGAAATTAATTTTATGGAACTTACTCAAAAACCGAACAGTGTTAGGGATTGTATAAAGTGCAAATATTTGCAGGTCTTGTGTGCTCTGCAGCAAAGGATAGTTTCTGTTGCACAACTTCTGCCTAAAGAATGCTGACTCTTAAGTACATTTCTAAAGCATTCTATATGCCATTCTATAAAGCAATCTATGTGCTATTTTATACTGGTTTTATGAAGAGCAATTTCTCTTCCCTAACTGAAAGCTGACTGTGTAAAGTAAACTTGAACAGAGATTTCCTTTTGATGCTGTGGACTGATATATATATATATGTGTGTGTGTGTATATAAAATATGCATAATATATAAATAAAAAGAAAGAAGAAATAAATATAATATTTTATATTATAAATATATAAAAATATATTTATTTCTTCTATATAAATATATAAATACATATATTTATATATTATAAATATATATATATATAAATATTCTATTTATTTATTTCTTCTTTCTTTTTATTTATTTAATGTTTTTTTTTTTCCCTGATATTTAGTGTAATTTATAAACCAGCCCTTCTAGGGAGACACACAAGTAGAATGAGATTTGTTACTGGGGATAAAGTGCTTATAGGAGTGGTGTCCCCTCAGAGTGCAGCAGATCTCCTTGGCTGCTCCTGTGAAAAGGAATGTGTTAATCCTTGGATTATGGCTTTGGTTTAATTTTGGTAGCAGAGACCGGAGGCCGCGCTGCGAGCGCAGCCTGTGACAACTGTTGGTTTGGAGGAAGCTTTGGCCGTGCGGAGGTGGCACGGCCCTCGCTTGCACTCCAGCCCTTTGCTGCACTGCAAAAGAAATCAGCATTGCTCCAGCAGCTGCCTGCGTGAGGAATTCCCTCGCTCCTTCCTTGGGCTCGCGTCTCCGGATGCTCCTGCAGGGAGGAGCTGGGGCACTAAGCAGGAATTCTGGAGCGCGTCTGGATCTGCGGCTGTCTGGTTGCCCAGGCTGCACAGCTCGGAGTCTGTGCCAGCCACCAGAGCCGATGGCAAAATCCGGGAAAACCGGCAACCCGGTAAGGTGGAAGTCTAGAGGATCTTACAGGGAATCCCTGAGCTCAGGAAAGGATTTGTATGAAAGAAGATGTTAAGTTGATGATGTTTCAGAGAGGGGATAAGTAGAGGGATAAGAGCTCTTCATCTGGAGATGGAAAAGCTTTGAGGAAGCCAGTTGTTTAAAACACTGGCAGTATCTTAGTATTTGGAGCTCTTTACAGCTAAAAGCATGTGATTCATATCTGTTCTGCAAGTTATTTCAGCCATGAAAAGCAAGCTCTTACTGACAATTGCAATTAAGGAGTTGTAATTTCACTTTAATTTGGAGAGGAAGAATCATCTCATCTTTCTCAAAATCCAAAGCTGATAATCAACAGAATAAGAGTAGAAGAGCTGTCTATACAGTAATTTTTAATGAATGAAAAGTGTAGATTAATGTATAGATTGGTTTTGTGACCAAGAATTCAGTACTGTTTAAGCTGCAAATTACGAAGTGAAATGAAATCCATATTATTGATATCTGCTGAAATAGATGAGCTCTCAAACTGGCTTCATTATTTTCTAGCAATTATTTCAAATGGACTAAAGTATGATGTTGTAGGACCAGAAAAAAGATTATACTGTGACAAATCAGATTCAAAATATATTTTCAAGTTAATTTTACGCCACTGTATAAATAGGAAGTTACTAAAACAATAAACTTCACAGATATTGGCTGCCATGAGGCTTTTTGAAGCATCATTTTCTTGCCATTATTATCTACTGAGTTGTGATTGCGATTTGGGTACTTTCTATAAAGCTTTCTATAGAGTAACTGCATAATCAAATTCTTAGCTTTAAAGTGCAACATTTGAACATTTGACCTGCTGTCATACCAGCCAAAATGCACATTCTTCTAGGTGAAGTAGAATTGGCTAAAAGAACCTACCAGCTTTTCAGCACCGCTTAAAAGGAATCAAAACCTTCTTGTTTGAAGGTAAAACGCAGTATGTATCTTTTGCTGGGAATGTCTTATTGTATGACTTAAAGTTATGTAAGGTTTTAGTTTTCCCTGGTGTGCTGATTTGAGAGCAGGATTTTTTTCCTGTTTTGTAATTTATTCAAACTTGTTTTTAGTGCTTCAGCTAATATTTCTCAAGAGGTTCAGAACACTGCTTAAGATGTGCTTTTTAACTAATGGAATAATAAGTATTTTGATTACTGTCACATAGTCTTTTTTGGAAAGAACCATCTTTGGGAGCCAAATTTTAGAAAAAGGAATATGTAAAGAAGGAAGTTGGGATCCAATTCCTCTAATTTTATTTTACATATCTGCTTTGGATTTTCTGGATATTGAGATGGATGAGAACTTCTAACTTAGCATGGGCTGATTGTTCTTTGCCATTATTTAAATTAAGGTTTACTTTAGTTTTAATCATAGTTGACTTTAATCTTGGATGGTGTTTGTAGTTTTTAATGACTAAACATTACTTTAACCAAAGTTTACCTTGAGGTAAAATTTGAAGTTTTCTTAGTGCAAATTGGTTTTCTTCATTGTGTAAAGACCTTACCCAAATGTCGGAGAACTGTTTTTGTCTTTGCAAGCTGTGAAGCCTCACTTAAAGATGGTCTCCTTTTGTTTTTTCAGTTTGTAGAGTCTTGTATAAATGGCATCTTTGCTGGATCAAAAAACTGATTATTTGCTATCTGTGAAATTATTTCAGTTATGTTGTTGTAATATACCTGAGAACTTTAAATTTAAATAGGAAGGATAATTGCAAGTCTTGTTGTGTATTGTGCTGCTCCTCCTGCAGGTAAACCAAAGAACTTCTTATTATGGCAGATTTGTGTTTAAGCATTACACTTAGTAGCTGTAGTCAGATATTTTTATCGCTGATTAATCATAGTAGTAGTCAACAAACTTTTAAACTTCTTTTTCTCACCAGGCCTTGATTTATTTTGGATTAGCACCCCAATGGCATGTGAACTAGAAGATAATCTGAAGTAAAAGGTCTGTTATTTCGAAGCGACAGCCTTTACCAAAATGGTAGGAAAACTGAAGCAGAACTTGCTATTGGCATGTCTAGTGATCAGCTCCGTGACGGTGTTCTACCTGGGCCAGCACGCCATGGAGTGTCACCACCGCATAGAGGAACGGAGCCAGCCTCTGCGAGCGGACAGCGTGAGAAGCACAGTCAGAACTGGGTCTAGTGCAAGTGCAAATAAAACTTTTGCTTACAACAAAGACATGCCTTTAATATTTATTGGAGGAGTACCTCGCAGTGGCACTACTTTAATGCGTGCCATGCTCGACGCGCATCCGGATATTCGATGCGGAGAGGAGACAAGGGTGATCCCGCGAATTCTGGCTGTTAAGCAGATGTGGGCTAGATCAAGCAAAGAGAAAATCCGACTGGATGAAGCTGGGGTCACGGATGAGGTTCTGGACTCGGCCATGCAAGCATTTTTATTGGAAATCATTGTGAAACATGGGGAACCTGCACCATATTTGTGTAACAAAGATCCTTTTGCTCTAAAATCCTTAACTTACCTTGCCAGAATTTTCCCCAATGCCAAATTTCTTCTAATGGTGCGGGATGGTCGTGCGTCCGTACATTCCATGATATCCAGGAAGGTCACCATAGCTGGGTTTGACCTTAACAGCTACAGGGACTGCTTGACCAAGTGGAATCGTGCGATAGAAACGATGTATAACCAGTGTATGGAGGTTGGTTTTGAAAGGTGTATGCTGGTACATTATGAACAGCTTGTGCTGCATCCTGAGAGATGGATGAGGACTCTCTTAAAGTTTCTCCGCATCCCATGGAACCAAGCAGTGCTGCACCATGAAGAAATGATTGGAAAAGCAGGGGGTGTTTCTCTTTCAAAGTGAGTATGAGCCTTCCTCTCTTATCTTGTGTTGTTCTAAAAGGTAATATAGGAAACTTTGCACCTGGGACAGTAGTTGGAACTTTGTTTCAGTTTTAAGCACCTAAATATGCTGATTTCTGATGAAGACTATACAAAAAATAAGAATGCAAATAGTTAGCAATAAACCAGTCTCAGGTTGTTCCCTCTAAATATTTGTCCCAGTAATAAATATTTAGGTAATGTATTAAATAGTTTCTAATTAATGGTCACTCTAGTTTGGTTTGGACTTCTAATATCAACTTTTCTTCAGGTGCAGCTTTGCTTTTGCCAGTGCCCCAAAATCAAGCTGTCTTATCTGATACGGCATTATTTGTTTTAGCAAGATCTCTTGTCTGATTTGGAGAACTTAATGATTCTCGTTAGTGCAAGAATAGCCCTCAAGTTATATTTGCCAAGAGTGTAATCTTCCAGGAAACTTGAGGAGTGTGTTCCAGCAAAATAGAAAGCAGAATTGGCAAGCTTTTCTGTTGGTAATAGCCTCTTTAAAAGGATAAGCATTTCAAATAAAATAAACGTTGTTGTAGGCAAATCTTTTCGTATTGTAATGCTGTCTGTGCACCTGACCAACCTACTTTTCAGAACCCGAAATTTAGCTCTACTTACAAAACTTGGGTATTGTGAAAGAGGAATTAAAAAAAACTAGTTTATTCTCTGATTAAACCACTGGCTGTTTTGGTTTGTTTGCAACTATTTACAGCTGGATTTCTGAGATAAGAGAGTTCACTTGTTTTCACAGTGGGGGAATAGGTGAATGTTTGAATGGCTCCTCTTCCTTATTTACTGTGACAAATGCATCTGCCAGACTGTTTAAGTTTCTAAAATAATTATTTAAAAGCTGTGTCCTAACAGCAAGGCATGCCCAGTTAAGTTTGTTTCTATGTTCTGAATGTCCTTTGGTGACCAAGTGCTTTGGAAGAACAGAGGCAACTTGCCCAGCAATGTGGGCTGGCTAGAGGCGTTTCCAGCTGTTGAATACAGAATGGATTTTCTTCTTAAACTACAGTTTAGAGAAATTAAAATTGAAGATGCTGTTTACTTGACTTCTAGTAACCCTTCTGGTTACATGAAGTTCTTCAATGAATTAGTGGTTGTTAAATTCTATTAAGTGTCCTGTAAAAATAACTATGTAGAATGCAGTTTCTAGTAAAATATTACTACCTTACAGCTTCCAAATTAGCAATAACCTCTAGATAAGAAAACTCAGTAGCCATAGAGAACTTGCACAGTTTCTAATAGTATTTCTTGCCAGAACTGGTGGAATGGGATGCGAGGAGTTGAGAGTACTTCATGTCTCAAAATATTAAGACAATGTAGTGTTACTTCATCATCATTCTTGAATCAAAATTCCAAATATAAGACTGAAACAAGTATGAAAATGTTCCTGTTTTGGGGCCTCCAGTCTATCCATGGATTTTTTTTATTATTATTTACTCTTCATGGTTAGGTGATGCACAAAACTGAAATTGTTTTAGATGGTTTCAGCAGTAGTGGGAAAAGTATGCACAAAACTGAAATTGTTTTAGATGATTTCAGCAGTAGTGGGAAGTTTATTAATGTATTGTCTGTAGTGTTTTTATCTAATCAAATACGCTTGAAATATGTGGCCAATTTTGTTTTTACTGTTGCAAGAGACCTTTATAATTTGATAATGATTTCAGTGACTCAGCCTTTAAAGATCTGTTGGGGAGGGAAAAAGAACAAGACATCGGAAATATTCTATTTAGTGTAGTCATATGATGCTAATGTTGATTGTGCAGGGGAAGCTTGAGATTCCCCAGTCTGATTTCCTTGTGCCAGTTACAACCAGTCCATTTCTGGGTCTTGTCCTTATTGCAGGAAACCTTGCGTACACAGAGCCCGGAAAAATTATTATTTGAAGGGATACTCGATAGTTGGTTTACCCTGAGCCTTACAGGGCCTTGCTGCCCACACCTGTGCAAACTCTTGCAACTGAACAAAACCCACCATGGGGTAGATTTAGTTCTTTTTGTCAGGTTGCCCTAGGTTTGTTCTCAGCTGCAGCTAAATTCAGTCTTCTCAGTTGTTAAGACTCAGGATCAGGTTTTAACCGACCAAAAAAGATGTCAACATGCAGACCCAGTGCCTGTTGCATGCTAAGGAGATCAGGGTCTGGATGAAACTAGTTCTGCAGTTGTCTGCAAAGTATTAGTAGGGTAATAAACTTCTGAAGTCAAATAGCAAATGAATTACTCGTGTAATCTGCAAAGTCTGCAATATGGTGCAAGAATTTAGGAGAATGAGCAGAGAACCCTGCCTCAGTCATCTTCCAACTCGCTTCTAAGACTTGGGGATTTGCTCAGGTCGGGTCCAACATGAGATGCCTGGAGGCATTTTAACTGTAGGAGAGTTCTGGAACACAAATTTGGCAAGTTTGTTGCCTTGAAATATTTAAACATTTTGAGGAAGGAACCCCAGTATCCCTAAAAGACTTTAGACAATTTGTCAATGTTATTCACAGGTAATAGAAAGTGAATGGTTGAAAGCATTTTTAAACTAGTCTAAAATCAAGATAATCTGTCTAGTGAAAGCTGTGTAGAATGGCATGCAGCTCTAGGTCAATGTAAGAACCTTTATTTTCAGTTGTATATGGAGTTAACATGCAGGTTACTTGGAGAAAAAACAGTTGCTAAACAGCTTCCAGAATTCCTCAGGATGCTACTTGACTTCATTTTCCGTCTTATTCTAAACTCAAACTCTTACGCCACAGTCTCTAAATAGCAGTATTAGACACTAGACAGTTTGCATTTAGTATCCCGACTTGCTGTTCCACTGGCTGCTTGATGTGAGGAAGCCGTTGGCTGCCTTTATTCTCTTCTTCAGCATTTTATTTATTTATTTTGTTTTTCCTCCTCTGCTGCTGAGACAGCCCCACGCTCATAGTTCTACTTTACTTTATAACCCCCTCCCCTTTTTTTTTTCTTTATCCAGCTTGAATAACACTGCAAGAGTTTTGAGGATGTTCACCACAAAACTCGTAGTTAACGCGAAACCTTCTGTGGTTTGAAGTAATTGCCAGCGTGGCTGTTCTAGGAATGTATTATGGCTGGACGACATGCTATAACTAGTATTGTTAATATAGCTCTGGCATTTGCCTCCTAACTGAAAACAGCTGTGGGGACCACAAATGCAAAGAAATATCAACCCTTTTATAGCAATTTTTATTAGGCTTATTATGAAAATAGCTGTCTAGGCAAAATCACTTCAGAATATACTATTTTTAATACATACCTTTCTTTCATTTTATCCTGGTACAGATGTAAAAGCGTTTGGGGTTAGTCCTGTGTTCCTTGCTACCAGCTGCTTTTAAAGCTGGAATTGGTACAGCAGTTTCAGAGGAACCTGAAAGCAGGTCCAGGCAGCATTTGTCCATACATCTAGACAGCCAAATTTATTAGAACTTTGTTTTCTTGCCATTTTTTGTCTCCTTTTTTTTTTGCTATCCTCTCGCTCTCAACCGCATGCCCTCAGATACTCCTCGTGCTTAAGAATCTTACCTAGACCTTATGCTTTAATTTTTTCTGCCTTCCAATTTTAAGTGAAAGGACAGTAAAGGATTTAAAAGGAAGACTAAATGTTCTATATTATATATTTAAATCAGTGCCTAGGAGCAGCTAAATGTAGTTCCTTGTTAATCTTCTGCTAGGTATTAATTTACCAGGAAATGTTTTATGCTGAGCTTACTGTTAGCAAGGACTAAAACGACAGTGAGGCAGGACGTGTGTTTCTTTAAAACATTCAGGGGTTTTACTTCAGCACAAGGTATTTGCATTCACACTATTTCAGTACAAGAAGAGGGGAACATAAGGTCTTAGGGTTAGCTAAGAAGCAAGTATTGATTGGAGTGCAAAATGTATTCTCTCTTTTTGCCTCCACAGAGTTGAAAGATCTACTGACCAAGTCATCAAGCCAGTCAACGTGGAAGCGCTGTCCAAGTGGGTCGGGAAGATCCCCGCTGACGTTCTGCAGGATATGCCAGTGATTGCACCCATGTTAGCAAAGCTGGGCTACGATCCGTATGCCAATCCACCCAATTATGGGAAGCCAGATCAAAAAGTTCTGGAAAACACAAGGAGGGTAAGGGATTTTTGTGTGTCTAAATTTAATTGTTGACCAACTGGAAGTGAGCTGTAGAGCTGAAGATTTTAGGTCTATTTCTAATACTTTTTAATACTTAGCAATACCGTTCATCTGCCACTGCAAGGTCTAGTAGGACCTTGAGCACTGGACGTCCAGCTCCTGCCTTTTGCTCTTGTTGCTTCATCTCCCTTCCCCCTGACTCCAGGCCTGAGCTGTTCCCTTTGGTGTTGAACTGAACCTCTTAAGAATTGTCCACTGACTGGGGGGCCTGGCCAGGAAAAACCCCAGCTGACCGGTCAGCAAACTCCATTCATGGGTTCAGCTTTTTAACCAAGTGATTGGCAGAAACTCTGTCACAAAATTATACTTAAATACTTGGGAGAATTTGAGAAGTAAGCAGTGGAAAATGGTTCAAGATGATCAAAATGTCAGACTTCCCGGTTCTTTGCTGTCCTCTTTAGTTTAAAAAAACAAATAAAAAGGAAAGTCTGGTGCTGATTAACCTAAACATGAGGATTTTAGTCTGTCTAAATTGAATGTTGTTGGAATTTGAATAGTTAGGCTATACAACTGTTTATCCCTGGAGGTATCCATTGAAAAGCTTAGTACAATTGTTTGCAATAAGAATAATTAACTTCTCTTTTGAGAATGTACACTTATTAAAAGAAGGTGACTTTTTACTGACACAGCAAGTCATCACTGGAAAAAGTGAACAGAGCAATTTGAAAGGTCTGTCTTTCACTACCCTTTTGACTGTAAATAACTGCTTGGTATCTGCTAATTGATAGATACAGAACTGCTAATTGGTAGATACAGAAAGATTTATTAAATTTTCTAAACATTTTGCATTAATTCTTAAGAGCCCTTTCTGAGAAACTCGCCCTAAGCAGCTCATTAGTATATTGAAGGATGGCAGGTTAACTTTTCCATGCTGAGCTGATGGCTATTTAAAAAGATAACTCCCTTTTCTAGTAGGGATAGTGGTGAGCATTTTATAGGTTTTCTAATACTCTTAAGTCTTTCAAGCTGACTTTTCTGTACAATTCAACGTGATTTTAAAAAATAAATCAACATTGAACAATTTAATAATCATGGAGAATATTAGTATTTTATACTAATACTTTACTTAAAATTGTCTTGAGGCTTGGACTGTGTTTGTGACTGTATTTATTGTGTCACCAGTATATATTTTTCTAAAGAACAAGAGGAGGCCAGGAAAAATAACTTCTGTAGATCCTGCTTGTATGGATAAGACCAATGAGATGTCCTGAATTAACCTTAAAATCCACAAAGTGAGAGAAATAAGGGTAGCGTAATTCCTGAACTTGTAATATTCCTTTTGAAAATGCTGAGACACGAAGCTTTCAAAATGACACGTACCCCAAGGAGCCATTTCAAAGGAGGGCTCAAGTCAGCATTCCGGTTTGTGCTCAGATGGTCTCAATTCTTGCCCAGTCACTTTGCTTTGTTTCTTCCTCGCTGGGACTCGGCAAATCCCTGCTCAGCACCTCCTGGCCCCCTCTCTTTCTCTTTATGGACTGTTAAAGCATTGATGTTCTGACTTCCCGGGGGTTCAGGATTTGAAGGCTTCCCAGCTCCCAGACCAGTTTTCTTCATGGGTTGCTTAATTCTCAGAGCAACAGTCTCTTCAGCCTCTCTAGGAGTACCAGACTTTGTGGCTATCGTGTATCTTGCATAGTAAACTGCCAAAGAGCTGGCCACTGAGCTTGGCCTTAAACCAAGGAAGCTTTGCAATAAGTCAAATTCTGCTTGATGATCAGTTGGAACTGATAAAAAATGCTGAAATTTGAAAAAAATGCTTCACTTTGCTTCCTATCCCCTCAGACTTTTCCCTCACGGAGCTCTGATTCATTGGCAGCCTTGCCCATCATGGATAGCGTGTGCTCCTCTGTGCATTTCTCCTTTCTCATAAACATATTTCTTGCTACTGTGGCTTAGAGGACATTTAAGTCCTTGATCTTAGATTTCCAGCCTTTGGGAACTTTGACCTGGACAGAATTTTTTAAATACATTTATGTTATTGCACACTCTTAACTGGTGGATTTATGAACTTTCTGCACTGCTTTTGTTTTTGCTTTCTCTTATTTATTCACCTAGGATTCTCTCTGTTTTGTACAGATTTTTGTCCTGGTTATATTGTAGGAGTCAACCCAGATTGAAATAAATCTTTCTAAAGTTATTCAGCGCATAATTCAGCATGTTCACAAATCTTGCACGTAGCTGTTTATTGCTTCACTTCATGCATTGGAATTTGTTTTGTTATTTGTATTTGTGGTCTCTGCAAACTTTAAACCCTCAAGTTTTAGTCATTGCAAACAGATTAAGTTTAGACTTCTAAACTGCACTGTTTTGTGTTAATATTGTAACCCCTTAGAGTGACTGACTAACTCAAAATAATTATTTGATGTTTGCTGCAGGAGTCGTAGTTCTGGTGTGTGTTTAAGACAACAGGAACTGTTGGATGGCAGAAGCTGGACCAGTCTGGCAAGCAGAGCAGTGGTGGGGGCAGCAGGACTGTGTTTTTGGGGATGGGTGGGGTTGGTTAGTTCTTGGGGTGATGAGGAGCGTTACGTAACAAGGAGTGTTGTGTAATGCTGGTGGAAATTGATTGTGGAAGTCATGACAACAGGGCAGAAGCTCCACTGAAATTTCTGGCCAAGGAGATTCTGGCTCCACTTAAAGATGGAACAACGATATGATCTAGTTCATATCTATCAGATGCATTTTAGAAAACAAAATTTATTTCTCTCGTGATCACAGAACTCTTGCTTTGTATGATTGATAGTACTTTAAATGGTACATGCAAAATCACATAGGTACATACAAAATAAGAATAGATGAAGTGCAGATTTGAAAAATGGTCAGGGTGCAAACAAGCTCATAGCTAGAAAGCCTCTTTTGACTGCAGGAAGATTGATACTTCTACAAAAGTCTGAGACTAGAAGTTTTCATATTCCCCCGTGTTCAAAACAGATTCCAAACTGTTTGAAACCGGGAGATGGCTGTTCTAGTATGCTGTGCTTAAACACTTCTGGTATCACAGCATTTGTACTGATTATATGGAGCAAAATCTGTTGCTATTTAGAAAGCAACAAATTAGACCAACATTCAGCAGTAAAAATCCTGGTTGACGACTTGAAAGCTGCTGCTGTTAGTTTGCCTCTTGCATTAGGGACGAAGGGTGCCTGAAACATGTCAGGGCTAGACCTGGAGGAGAAATGGAAACAAACAGCTAACATGAGTGCAAAACACTGGCTTCCTTTCTCCCCACTACTGAATTGCATATGTACTGCTTTATATATGTCTTTTGCTTCAGTGTTGGCAGCAAAATGATGATTCACATCATCTAAGGTGTGATCCTTGAAGAAGGATTTCTACAGAAGTGTAGGTAATGCAAGGAACATGAAGATCCCTGCAGTATTTGGATTTTCACTGTAATGTTACCCCTCTGGCACCAAAACAGGTTGCTTTTTCATGCTTCTGTAAGAGAGCACAGAGATAAGATGCGACTGGTGTTTGCTGTTTTTGTCATGTTAGTTCTGGCTTCATTTTTTGAAGTAAAAGAGCCTGAAACTTACTTCATCTCTCCTTGCATTGGCCTCCCAGTGCTATGTGGCATTGTGGATTGAGTCATCGCTAATTTTTTCCCCTAAAGCCATAGCAAATTCTACATTCTGAACATAAAGGAACGGAACTTCCTGTAACCAAAAATGAATCATCTTCTGCAAATGAAGCAGAAACGCAAATAATTAAACTCTAAAATGGTAGCCCAGTGTCTTTATGACAAAATACAGAAAAAAAACAACTTTAAATTTGAAAAGTGTCTGATATGCCTTCATGTCGTGTAAAAGTGTACGTAAGCAGTTTAGTAGAATGTACCAAAAGCTGGAGACTATTCATAACTGTAAAACTCTGTCTTATGCCCAGTAGAAACTGGCTTATTCTTATATTATGATTGGCCTTGCAGCTTCCTTTCACATCTGTAACGTATTGCATCAGATTTTCTTTGGCACACGCTTCCCACTGAGTGGATTTGTAAGCTAGGAATACATATTCCAGGCAGTTCTTCTGGATTCTTCATGAAGTCGCAATCCTTGCCCTGCAGAGAGCAAGAGGCAGAAGTGCACAGAAGAGCACACAAAAAGCCTGTGTTTTCATCATGCCTATTTAAATGTGTGTGGGTTCCCCTCATCACTTCTGAAAGCTGCATTTACCTCTGCCTTAGATTGTTGATGATATTTTCTCCAGTAACAGCTAGAGGGGGAAAAAACAGAGCTCTGTTACCTGCTCTGTTTCATACCGTGTATCAGATACCGAGGAAGTGTCTCCTGCTGATAAGGGATGAGACTTTCATGATAATCCTGGTTTCAGGGCTTGGTGTGTGTTTGAGGCTTCAAATGGAGAAATGATCCGAGCTAGAGAGTGTGAAACATCCCTATACTATTGCATGGGAATAATTGTGTTGTCAAAGACGTGTAATTGTGGGGCTCTGCTGTAATGATAGACTGCTCAAATAGCCTAAAAAAAGGCTGCCCTGGTTAAGTGTAGCAAGTTAAGCATAAAGGCATCTGGCTGCGGGGGTGCTTTCCTGGCAATTTAAAGTAATTAGTAGAAAAGATTTTTAAGTCTCTCTTGTGACCACCAAGAAGATACTTTGTCAGTGTTATTTTCTCACATATATCTTTTGCTTTCATGTCAGCTCTGCCTGCATATGATCAGTAATGGAATAATGAGTTCTTAACAAACAATATGCAAAACTATGTATAGCTGCAAGATGTATTTTGGCATGTTCAGTGGCCTGGGGGCGGGGAGGGAGGAAGCTTCCTGTAGTGTTCCTACAGGATAAACGTTTTTATCTCGGATGTCTCCGTTCCTGGTGGTTCCAGAAAGGAAATAAAGAGCTGTCTAAGCCTTGCAAAGCCAGAAAGAACAAGCATAGGACACCTCCATGTAACCTGCCATGAAGGGCTATCTCCAGGAAGGAGCTTGTTTGCTTATTTGCCAGTATTTCTTTTTTGGGGGGTGGACAATTAAACATTGGCAGCTTTGAACTCTGTATTTTTGTTTTGAAAATCCACTGAGCACAAGTACATTTATTTGCAGGCCAACTACTAAACAGAAAGACCCCTTATTTCTGTGTACTAGATCTGACCAGATATAACATAACTTTTTTTTTAATCAACCTTGAAAGTGAGTGAAAATGAATGCTTTAATCTTCTCTAAAGATGAATTAAGTGTAGTATCTGTAATAAGAACAAACACTTAAACTTTCCTTGTGTATTTTAAGGGTTTTGTCAGATAACTGGATGTATTTTTTTATTATTATTCCTTTTGGAGAAAACATACATTACTTGAATAACTTTTTAACAATTTGAATAGCTCCAACACTGAATAATGAAATGAAATAAATTACTAAAGCTTTTTTCCCCCCCCTTTGGAAATCCATTTGGGCTTGTGAAATAGTTCTCCTAGGGAGTGTGAGCGCCATTTCTGCCCAGCTTCCCTGAATTCCTGCTTAGACTGGAAATCATTCCAGCGTCCTCCATCTGCTTCTCTGCTGCCACTCTCCAAATACCACGTTTTAGACTTAAAAAATGGGTCAGAGAAAAATTTTGAGTCTGAAACCTCCTAATGTCTTTGGCTGCGGATGGCGGCATTGTTTTCTCGAGTTTCTGGATTGTAGCAGTTCCCTGGGCTTTGAGTCAAGAGAGACCACGTACGGTTTCTGGAACTCCTCTGAACCGGTTTGTTTGCAGCCTCGGTCTCCACAAATCCATTCTTCTAGATAATGTGAGTTTTCAACCAGGATTATGCACAGTTGCTCTTTATACCTAATCTAAATGCAGCCTCTCTGGCTGGGCGTTGATTATATTGTACCTTTGTAAACTGCAGCATGGCTTAATTTAAAATATTTGTGTGTAAGAGGCACATAAGCTTATTTTGTTACGTTAATTCTGTAACTTCAGAATTTAGCCAGAAAGGTGCAGAAAGAATAAACAACTCAAATAGATTACTAAATTACTAGAGCTCTTACTGAGCTGTCTAAACCCAGTTAATTTAAGCTCAGAAGTCAGTTATTAAACAGGGTAAAACCTAACTTTTAAATCACACAGGTTTAAAAATTAAGTAGTTGAATGAGAGCTGCGTGCGACATCATCAGATGTAGAGAAGGAGACAGGCTGTGATGTGAACTGTTGAATTGTGGCTGTATAATGAACATTTGCTTTTCATCCCTGTGCAAAGCAAAACTACTACTGTGCAATTTTTCTTCTCTGAAGTGGTTGGTTCCTCTCCCCCCCAGAAAAAAGAAAAAAGTTTCAGTATTTTCCAGATGATGATTTAAAATACCACAAGTAGCTGTGGCTTAGAAGATACCTTCTAGCTGGAACGGCAAGATTTGTTCATGATGCAAATAACCAGGTGCTTATAGAAGATCAACAGTTGCCCATACTACTTTCTTTGAAGGAAAATAAGTTATTGCAGGTCATGTGTGCATGTTGGGACTATTTCCTCAGCCACATAAAGTCTTCTGAAATACATGTCCCTTCCAGTATCAGTACGAAGTAAAAGATGCTGTGGGTTTTTTCCCCTCCCGTGACTCTTGCTTAGGTGGTTCTGTAGCATTCGTATGGAGCAGTGCTGTGGGTAAGTAACTCTCCTTCCTGCTCTCTAGAAACACAGCCTGCATTTTAATGCTTTGGCTAAAAGCTAAAAATATGAAATATTCTCCTTCACTTATAAATATTTATAGTACATCTAGGATCAAATATGCCATACGCTGAATTTTTGACCAGTGTGGCTTTCATTAAGGTTACCATGGGACTGGCAGTACCCCCTTACTGAATGTAAATGAGAGCTGTGCCTATCACTTTGAATCAGTCTTTCTCTTTTAACGAATAACATGGAATATCAAAACCACAATAGTTCTGCAATGTGTGTGTAATAGTTCCTGCTCTCGTGTTGTGTCTCGGCAAAGCCCTGTTGTTTGGATATGTTTCACGTGGTGATAATAAGTAAGGAGGGCTGCCAGCGTCGGCTCAGCGTGAGTCATGCGGCCTGGTGCCGCAGGCCTGGTTCGGGGTGAGGGGCTCGCAGGCAGGAAACACTGAGCTGACTCAGCTGCACTATATGGACAAAAAAAGTGCTTTATATTCCAATGTCTTATTTATAGGAAAGCAGAGCAAATGTATGTTGTTAATAAGTATCCCTTAACTTCCTGAATCTTCTTTCTTTGACATAATTTGCAAACCAGAGGCTGTAACTTTGAGGCATTAGGGCAGAACCATTTCCATTTTATGTCTTCATTGGGTATTTTTCACCGCATTCACTGTTTGTGTTCTTTGATGCTATATGGTAACAACTATGCAAGAGCACACAGAACCTATGAGATCAGGGTGATTGGTGTTCCTTTCAGTGGAAAGGGATGTAAAACTCATTCTAGTCTCCTTTGCCAAAAAAAAAAGTCAATAATGCTGTAATATATATATATATTGTTACTAGAATGCATTCCAGTTTCATGTCAGAAGCAAGCAGCTTTCAAGAAGTAGCCTCCAGAGAGAAGACACTCCATTGCCAGCTGATTTCCTAATTGGTCAGAGTGGAAACACTTGTTTGGTGTGGCTGCTTGCATGTCTCAGAATATTTATTGCTTGTTTTTTCTCCAAACGGGGCTTGTTTTGACAGTAATGCTATAGTCTAACAGATTGGAAGGCCCAGTAATGACAACCTTTCCTGGTGCAAGGTTGGTCAGGAGATTCAGCTGCGGTGGAAATTCAGATCATTAGAGTTGCTGGCTGTAACTTTAGACCTGGTGGAAAAGGATTGTAGCTGTTTTGCCAAAAAGGGAAGGATTAAGGTTTTTTTCTTTTACTATCAAAGTCTGTAGGAATATGGAAATAGCATGCTGGAACTCTTCTGTACTAATATATGCAGTTATTAATCCGTGTGCCTGCTGGTGTAGCGAACTAGTATCCCATTGTGGGTTTCTGTATATAGAAAGCAAATTAATCACTGAGGGTTATAAAAATTCATACAGAATTCTCAACCGATTTTGAACCTAAGTTACTAGCTTTTCCCAGACTTTTTGTAGTTCTGTAACTGCATAAACTGTTATCGAAGCTAACAAAACTTTCCTTTGACAATATAGGAAGGTAGGAACAATTGTCGAAGTATGATACTTCTGTTTGCATAAATGATACATTTTGTATATGGCAAATAATAGGAAGCATCAGAAAACATTTTATTGTGTGACATACAGTGAGTCTGTAAATGTTAAGACGTAAATGTTTGAGAACTGCAAGTTGTTGAATGGCTGGAATATTAATTCTGAAACAGTTAATGAGATTGGGACAGCTTTTTCAGTAAGCTTCAAATGAAGACTCTCTTAATTAAAAACTATAATAGAGCCCTGAGAGAAGTTATTGAAGTTGTTAAATCTGTTGCTTCATATTTTACATATAACTTCAAAAAGTATGTATTACTATAACTCAGTCCAGTGTATTTAATCATGCTGTAAAACATCTTTTAAAAAAAGTGGAGTCAGTGAATTATATAGGACTTAATTCATGAATGATTCATAACTCAAGGAAACTTGAAATGTAATACAAGTTATATAGTTTATTTTTTTTGTGACCATGTTTGCATTAAAATGCTATTAAATACATTTCCCAAACATTGCCATCTGTCTTGAGTAAAGAGCAAGCCTGGGAATGAGTATAAAGCTGTAGAAATACTTCAGACTACCAGACCCTATTATTAAAACTTTGCTTTTACAAATGGGTTGTGCTCAATTTCGAAAGCTCCGAGGTAGATCTGATTTAGCATTACTGGACTCTAATCACCCAGACTAATCCATTTTTTGCTGGATAGGCTATTTAGCTTTTCAAACACTAATGAATGCTTGTTTTGAATAGTAAATTCTTTTTCTTGGTTGTTTGCTTTCCAGGTCTACAAAGGCGAATTTCAACTTCCTGACTTTCTTAAAGAAGTGCCACAGGTACAGTATTGGAAGCGTTTCCTTTTCATAGATGTAGCAACAATTTAATGTCAAACTAGTCTTTTACAATCAAGTTTCCAAGTGGTTTATAGAGGAAAAAGTGGCCAGCGGTTTGCTGTGAAATTGAATCTCCACCACTGTTCTTACGCTCAAGCCTCCTTTGGGTTTATGTGCAACTCTAGAGGCATCTTGCCCTGAACATTGAACTCGAACTCATTGCAGGTTATGTCAAACTATGCTCTGAATCTTGAGAAAAGACTTTGTGTTTTGCCGTGTAGACCAAATGCAAAATGTTGTTTGCAGAGAAGCTTTGTCTGTCTCTCTTTGCCTTGTACCGAAATGCTGAAAGCCAATATGCTAGAGATGGCATAAATGTGCAGACTCTGGTCGCTGATAACAAGAGCCTTTTGGAAAGAAATGCTGCAGTATGTGAGAAAATAAACAAAGCAGCTCAGCCACGGGTAGTGATCATGTGTTGATCTAATATAAGGGTGAGCTATGAAACTCCCAATTATAATGAGAATCTGTAACTTGTTTCCCTTTGAATGCTATAATATAAGGGTGAGCTATGAAACTCCCGATTATAATGAGAATCTGTTTCTCAGATTCTTGTTTCCCTTTGAATGCTGTTAAGTTTCACTGGCTACCTGAGGATCCTAACCTTGCACTGGGGTAGAAAGAGCTAAATTCAGGCTTGGAACTGCTAAATTGTAGCATTTGTTGGCCCCTGAGCTCTGTGAATTATAGGAGCTGTGCTTCAAGCCCTTGGCCCTCTTCTCATGTAGACACTGTGGAAAGGGTTTGGGCCATAACCACTTACTAATTCATGGATGTAGTAGTTCACTCTGGATTATGAGATCCTAAACTGCATGAGCAGCTCTTTGTGCCTCTCAAGGACATAATACAGGAGCTGGGAGGAACTTCTTCCATGGAACTTCCTCAAGGGGCCCTTTTGTGTGTGGTATATTCTTTTTTTTTTTCTTTTTTTTTTCCTTAATCCCCTCAGTGAAATTAATTCCCCATGTTGGCTTTGCAGATTTAAGCTTAAGGCGAATGTATAGTCTAGCTGTAAAATATCATCTTGAGGAATTTACTTTATTGGTTTAAAATGTTTCAGACGAGTAAGTGGAACAATTAGCAATTGCCCTTGTATTTTCTCCGGGAAGAGTTACTCAACTAGGCCCACAGAAATACCCATTTTGGAGGCTGTATGACTGCTAACCATGTAGATGTCTGAAGTGCCTTCTGCATTATGCTTTGATGGAAGAGGCAGGGAATGGCTCATCACTGTTACTGTGTCCGGATGTGTTCAAGCAGAGCTAAGTTAAAATGTATAGATTTTTTTTTTTCCAGTTTGTCCTATGTAGGGGACATGACAGACTTGGGAGGAAAAACATTTTGGGGCCCCTCTGCCTCCTGGATTTTGTCTGTCTGTCCAACTAAAAGAGCAAGGAGCAGCCTCCTCCCCATTAGCCTTAATGGAAGCTATGGGTGGCCAAACTTTTAGTTAGCCGCGTTAGATTTTGTTGCTGTTGTTGCTGTGTTTTTATATTTTAGGAAAAACATCAACTGTAGAACTCGCCTCTGCCACCTACAAAGCAGTAGAAAGCCGAGGGCAGCCACTACCATTCTTTGTTCTTTTTTATTATTATTATTTTTTCCAGTTTAGTAGCTCAATCTTTTGGGTGGAGGGGCCAGGCCTCGTTTTCATGTGTTGTGGGGGCCTTTTTGCAGGGCAATGCCCTTCAAGGGAGTCTACTTCAGTGCAGTAGTTTGAAAATGAAATAATGGGCAAGAGAATACATTGATGTGGTAACTTATAACATAACTGTGGCTAAACATACCAGTACTTTAAGCAGAAGAGGAGATAATTTGCTTCCATCCACGTTTTTGAAAAAACTTGGCCACTTCAGAGCCATTTTAGAGTAATTTATGGTATTTGTATTACCTACATTTTTACTTTATCTGCCATCATTAATCCTACTTGCGCAAGACAGAAGTTTATTTTGAATATAAATGTAAGTATAAAGACCTAAAGCACTTGCAGTGTCTTCCCTTAAAAAGGCAAGGGAAAAAAAAGGGAAAAAACAACAGGCACAGTATTCTTAATCTTGGATCTCCAGTGTTAAGGGAAGACTATTTGAGTATCACTTCTGTTAGAGGTAGAGATTCAAGAATACACAGCAGTATCTACCATGTGCAAACAAGTGTTTTTGACTTACTCCAGCTGTTCTAATGAAAAGCAGTTATTAAAAAGGAAAACCGGTTTCTTGTGTTCCAGCCAAAGAAGACAGTAGAAAGGAAGTCTCGTGGCAAGATAAAATGAACATGGATCAGTAAAGTAGACTAGCTGCAGTGTGTGTCTCCTGTTCTCAGAGCAGAGCTTTTTGCTGTGGACACCAAACCTTTTCTGATAAATCTGTGTCACCTCTACTGTGGCCTTTGCTGTTTTACTGGCTGTTTCGCCTGCTCTCACCCTTCCACCAGTTAGTGCTCATGCTTTGCTGCAAGTTGTGCTCAGCTGATAGAAAATCATTAAGAATCTGACACCACGCAGCTACATGTGCTGTTGCTCACAGTATTGTTCACTCTCGAGTGCTGGCCAAAATGCCTCTGCAGCTTGAAGGCAAGAAAACTATTTAAATGTGTGCTGCTTTAAAGTTATTGTCAGCAAATTCGTTTGAGAAAGTGCGCTATAGTTATTTTATAATGCTTTCAAATGCAGTTATTGTGTTTTTTTTTTTCAAGCTCATTTACAACATAACAGATACACTTGCAGCCACGTAGGTTGCGAATTTAGGTTGTGTTGGAACACAGAGTTAAATATTGCTGATGAGGACTGGTGAAACATGCAGGGAGATAAACTATCTTGAAGAACTAGCTCTTTGTGAATAGTGTTCTAGTAACAGAAATGATCCTTGATCTGCATGAAATTGCTGTTAGCTGAATTATAATGTTTGCATTTTGTGATGACCTTGGAATAATGTCAAAGGAATTTGGTCCACTGCTTCTTGCAATCCATGTGATCGGTAGGTTTCAAAATGAGACTCTTCTAAATGTCAGAGGAGGAGGATTTATACCACATTTATACTCTAATTGTATTAAGATGACTCTGAGCAGGTTTATTTAAGTGAGATCTGAAAAACGAAAACAAACTTTGTGAAACAGTAACTGAATATTTCTGGCACCGTAAATACTGAAGCTGGAATTGAAATTACTTCTGTTAATCTGTAAAGTGAAAGCAGAATAGCTTAAAATTAACAACACAACCAAACAACTGAATGGCTTTGAATGCAAATATTGGTGCTGGTAATACCATCTTTTCCTTTAATGTAAAATAGCTAATTTCAATTTAATTATTTGTTTAACAGACTGAACCTATGGATTAGAAGATACAGTGGGATATCTCTTGCACAGAAGGTAATAAAGAATGTCCAGTTCTGCTTAATTACTCTTAGATAATAGTTACTTTTCATTTGAAAGCAGTATATAACACTATTTCACTGCTTGGCCAGGCTTTAGCAGAGTTTATTGGTGATTCTTTTTATTTTACTTTTTTAATATCTGTGGTTTTTTTTTTTTGGTGTTATAGCATAGTTGTACAGCAAGTTCAGGTCCCTATTTTAACAAGATACTAAAAAGCATCATTATTTTCTTTGGGGTATGAAGAGATTTCCAAATACTATTTTTAAATATCAATTCAGAAATCAGTAGGGAAACCAAGCATTTAAATGCAGCCCATTTTTACAAATATTCTCAGTATTAATGGAAATACAGATTTTTTTTTTCACAGCTAAACTCTATTTCTGGGAATGTCTAGTGAGTCCTGAAGAATGGACCCATGTTCCTTAGAGGAAAGTTTTTTCTGATGTTACAGTTAGTCTTGAGGATGACTCTGCACCTACTGAGATTGCAGTTGTTGCTCTTAATCATGCGTTGCAATTTCTAAGTCTATAATGTTATGAAGGCCACAAGTGTAACTATTTTTTCTCTTTCTCTAGGAAGACTGCTGCCTTTTCCATAGAAATGATGCTATTAAGAACTGTCCCACCGGGATCAGTGAGGTGTAACTGCTCTTGACCTGCCTTTTTTTTTTCTGCATTTCTCACCCCAGTTTCTTTCATACTGTGTCTTTTTGTTCAAGATTTTGTTGTTGTGAAAGCATGTAAGCCTGTTTAAAAGGTGGGGGAGAACCTACATTGATGTTAATGTGGTACTATATTACATTTACACAACTATTTTAAGGTTTTAAAGAATGCAAAGCAAAACCTGTCTCAGAAACTGCTATTCTATCTAAATTCCAAACCTCAATCTTTAGTGTTTTTTTTTCTTCTTTGTTTCTTTTTCTTCTTCCTGTGACAGTTGTTTTAAATGTATGAACCTTTCAAAGAGTGGTCTGTGCTTGTCGTAAAGGATTTCTGGTGGAACAGTTGTCCGTTTTATTGACATGTGGAAATTGTTAAATATCTTTTATTTAAAAAGAGATGTTGATAAATTACATGTATAATTACAATTTAATGATCTTTTGTATTTTATTTTTCAAAATAAATGCTTTAAATGTGATTATTTTTCCTTTCTTGGGTTGTTGCATTTGCCTTGAAGTTGAGATTTAAATAACTAATAATGCTGTGGAATTTCTCAGATGAAAGATGTAATCTAATGTCCTGCGTCTGAATCTCATTTTAAGCTCTGCTTAATTCTTTTCAGTAGCGGATGAAGGGACAGAAAGGATTTAAAGAACTGCGGGGAGAAGCAGTAACATGGGAACATGACTAGGATTTTTTTTTTCTTTTTCTCCTCGATTTGTTCCTCAAAATTGTGTCGGGACAGGTGAAGTGTGCGGAGAGGGGGGAGGTGGGGAGAATTAAACGGTATTTTCGGTGCTTTCAGGACTCCGTGCGCGGAGCGCTGGCGCCCTC
>NW_010588891.1:149679-160840 GCF_000705375.1 Tinamus guttatus | reverse complement strand
CCTGCACAGAGTCCCCTTTGAGGCCGCCCTCGGCACGGCGCTGTCACCCTCGCCGTGACTCACTCCCCAGCCCGGCGATGCCATTGTAATTTCTGCGTGCAGAGCAGGGAGCTGCATGCCTGCGCGTGCCACGTGATCCTCTGCAGCTGGTGAGGAGAGCGCCCAAGTAATTTAGGTCTTGTTTCCTATCTAGCCTTGCCACGGCTGCCTACCCAGCAGACCTGCTTGCGAGAGCCAGAGGGATGGTGGTAGTTACAGGGCAGAACAAAGTGAGTGGAAACCCGGATGATGCCATGTCGAGCTCGGATGCAGAGGATGATTTCCAGGAGCCGGCCACTCCCACGGCGACCCAGGCAGGACAGTCGCTACCTCTGCTGCCTCAGCAGGTAAGAGCTCCGCGCTGCCGTTCAGCTGATAAACCAGTTATTGCACCACATACTGCTCCGGTGCCAAAGAATCAAAAGAATTTCTTTAATGACGTATTCATGGATAGCCAATTCAGTTTCCATTACTACCTAAATTGGCTTAGTTCCTTGTGTTCTTCATATTCCTTCCTTATTAACATTCCTTCAGTCCTAAGTTCCATATGTTTTACCTCAGTAGCTGGAGCCTGACAAATGCAAGCGTGCGCTTATTCAGGTACTGAAACATCTTCAGTTGTGGTATTAAGATTTTAGGCCTGCTATAAATCTAATGTAAACGCAGTTAGTGATTTTCAGCCTACACATTAATTCATATAAAGGGACCATTGGAGCAGCAACTGAGTACAAGTCCCAGATGTGGCCTGAGGTTGCCTACCCCTTTTTGTGGTGTGGGGAAAGAGAATTAAAGAAAAAAAAAAAAAGAAAACAAGAGAAGGCTTTCATGCTTTTAATGAATATCTAGTATTAAAGCTGTGGACATGACTGCTGTTTCAGATTTCCAACTAAAATGAAAACATTCCCTGATCCTATCTGGAAGCCAGTCAGAGGATACAAGGTGTTAATCCCTTGAATCTCACAGTTTTGTGGGAGCAGGCCAGGAAAGGGACATTTGTTGGACCAAATTATGTCACAATAGCAAAGATTATTAACAAGTGTCAAGGTGAACATATGCAAAATAGACCGTAAAATGCTGTGTTGCTTCCAAAATTGTTGCTGCCTCTGCCCTTGTTGCGTCATTCAGGCTTGGAGTTTCTCTGCCTTCTCAAATCCTCCTGTCACAATTTCAGTCATGCTCTTCCTGTTATTTTTGGAGAGGGAAAAACAAAACATTGAGGGGCTTTTCTCTTTGGCACTGCCATTCCTCTGACTCCCTTACCAGTCTTACCAGAAGTACTGCTGAGATTGCCATCCGTGCCTGCTCTGTTTCTACCCAATGTGAATTCCCTCTTAGTCTTTCCAGCCTTTCTGAATTTGCTTCAAAATTGTCTCATGCAAAACCTTACATGCTGTGCTCACTCCTTTCTGTCAAATGCCATCTTCTGGTTTCAAACTAATAAATGGAAATACCACGATATAGGAAGACTCTTGATTAATTCTTCATTTTACACAACAGCCCTGTAGTTGTGTGAGTATCTCCACTCTCAGAAGATCTGATGGTTGAATGTTCCTCTTCTTTTAATGAAGGCTTCTAAACATGCCTTTTTGCCAAATTTCATTTGTAATTTTACCCTAAAATGGAAGTTCTTCTGGAAGTTCTAATAATTTTGGCCTGTACATGTTTGCAAGGCACTGCAGGCTCATTCCTGACGATGCGATTGCTTTTGCAGTTTCCAGAAGTTGTTCCACTCAACGTAGGAGGGATGTGTTTCACAACGCGACTGTCAACGCTGAGACGTTATGAGGACACAATGTTGGCCGCTATGTTCAGCGGGAGACACTACATTCCAACAGACGCTGAAGGCAGATATTTTATTGACAGAGATGGAACTTACTTTGGGTACGTGCAGTGTCCTCAGTAAGATGCTTTCAAAGTGGTTGCTGAAGGGAAAAAAAAATGTTTAAAGGAAGTTTTAACTTTCCAAGAAAACAAATTTGTCAAAATAAACATGCTTTTTGGTAAATGAATTACCTCCGGAGCACTATGAAAATAAATTATATTAAAATGTAAATGGAAAGAAGTGCAAGATTCAAAAAAAATTCTTTTAAATTATTTTTGCTGGTAGTGCCATATTCCTTCATCTTTAGGCTTCCTTCTGAAACTTTCAAGTACATGTGTAGCTTTCTTTTTATTTTCAATTTAATTAACCATGTTACTACTAATACATTGTTTAAGTTGATGTGAAATTGCTAGAATACTTAAACATAATTTCCTGTAATATTTATAGCTTCAGGTCTTCACCCAAAGAAGACTTTACATAGAGCTTCTATTCCTTTTTTGTTTTTCCTTTTCCAAGTTCATTCAGGTTGTACCTTAATCTGAAACTGAAATAGATTAAGGCACTAGATTTATTTGAAAATAAATATTTCTTTACATTTAGGAAGTTGGAAGAGTGATGTGATGTTGCGATGTTATCAATCTGAATTCAAAATATAACAGGAATCCAGATCCAAGTTACCACTTGCTATATTTGTTGATATTATAATGAAAATTGCTGTAATGCTGTTTTACTTGATATGGCCAGTAATAGATGTTGTTGGTTAATGCTCATATTCCCAATTAAAAATCTTGTAACTTAAATGGTTTCAGAACTACATTAAAAGGATTTTTTTTGAGTTATATAAGAGTATGTGGCCCTGATCCTATGATGAGAACATTTCTTTTGCAATTGCACCATCTGTACCACTAGAATCCTGGATTTACGTGGCGTAAAAGGCCTTTGCCTATAATTCTGCAGGGAAATTAAACAGTTTATTTTGTACAGCCTTAAGTGTGAAATACAATGACTTCAGTCTTTTCCATGGAAGATTTTGTGCATCTTGTTTCAAGTGGTTACTCTGCCTTGAGCTTCTTGTTAAAAATGTCTTGGTGTTTTCTTTGAAATAAGTTCTGGCGTTATCGGAGTTATGGTGTGATTTTTTGGAATTGGAGACTTGAAAGGAAAAAACACTTTAAGAATACGTGTTGGCAATGTGGTTTGCAATTCTCTCAGCTCCTGCCTAATCTAAGGGTATATATGCGAATAGAGTAACCAGTGTATATCCAGTGTTTCCTGTGCAAGTGTCTTCGAATAAACTTTGCACTTAGGAGTGTTTTTCCCCTTTTGTTTAGAGACATCCTTAACTTTCTGCGATCTGGTGAGCTGCCACCCAGGGAGCGAGTGAGGTCGGTCTACAAGGAAGCTCAGTATTACTCCATCGGGCCTCTGCTAGACTGCCTGGAGGATGTCCAGCCCCTTAAAGGAGAAAAAGTTAGACAAGCTTTCCTTGGCCTAATGCCATATTACAAAGGTAAATAAATGAAGTAGTATTAATTGTGTTTCTGTAATGTGAATCAAGGAGTATAAATATTCCTTTCAGGAACACTTTCAGCTTTCAAACAAATTTTGTCATATGTGAGAAGTTTCTTACTTACCTTTCATATTCTAACTCGTTGGATCTTTGAGGTCTGCATGTTAGATTTGTTCTTGCATTGTCTGAGGATGTGAATTTTTACACTGTCTTAGAGGAAACAGGATCTAGGCCATAACATGCAAGGTTTATTATTGAATAAGAATGTTCTTCTGCCTCTGCATTTGTTCTGTTCAGAGCTGCAATTGAATAAATTTGGGCATGTAGAAAGAACATCAAGTTCACAAGATAGCTGAAACTGATGTAATTAAAATAGACTCTGTCTGGCTACATGCAGCTTCCCATTGCTGCTTGTATTATTTTAAGAATGACTTGCTAAATTATTGCAATAGCATTTTATATGAACAAACTGCATTTGTTTTATTTTACAAAGTGCTTCATTGGTCTTTTCAACATTTATTGTTTTTCAGATCATTTGGAGCGGATAATCGAAATAGCAAAGCTTAGAGCTATGCAAAGAAAAGCGCGGTTTGCAAAGTTGAAGGTTTGTGTCTTCAAAGAAGAGATGCCCATCACTCCCTATGAGTGCCCACACTTCAACTCTCTGCGTTTTGAAAGAAGCGAAAGTGAGACGAAGCTCTTTGAACATCACTGCGAAGTGGACGTATCGTTTGGCCCCTGGGAGGCTGTGGCTGATGTGTATGATCTGCTGCACTGTATCGTGACAGACCTGTCTGACAGAGGGATAACTGTGGATCATCAGTGCATTGGTGTGTGCGATAAACACCTGATAAACCACTATTACTGCAAGCGTCCTATTTATGAATTCAAGATTACTTGGTGGTGAGTTACTTTGCCCAGAATGGTGCAGGGGGAAAAAGGACTTCTAGATGACAAGTGCTGTTAATATTTCTGCAACGTGTCTCTGGAAATGCATTGCTGCTAACATTTACATTGGAATCAGTCTGCTGAAATGTTGGCTAATGCTTTGCTGCTCAGCAAATGGGAACCTGTGACAGAGTAAGATCTTGAAAAACCAGCCTGAAACAAGACTCTTGGCTCAGGTACCTTAATGAGGCACAAAACAAAATCACCTCATGACAATTACACAGAGAGGAGTGTCTGACGTCTTTTAAAAGCTGCCACTTACTGTGTGGCTTTAGTGTCATACATCTGCAAAATGGTTATTACGGATCTCACCTGCATTATTATAAAGCCGTGGGTGCTAATAATGCTGACACAGCATGATTGAATTCTACCCACTTAGAAATATTTTAGTCACTACTTAAACTTGCCACTTTATAAAGTTGAGTGAGTAACACCCAATACAGAGATTCTGGAAATCTAATTTTGACATAAGAGACCATTTTTTGGAGAAAAGCGTATTTCCTATATATTACTATTCGTTGTGATTATTAAACTGTATTTCTTTTTTAATTAGGAATCTGCATTGTGAATTAAAATGTTATATTTCAATTAATTCCATTCTTATAAAAAGGGAATAGCAGATTGGGAATATATTCCTTAATGCTTTTAGGAGTAATTACTGTTCACAAAAGACTTGTGCCTGTTTTTAGCCTTAGAAATTCTAAATGTTTACAGTATCTACAAAAACAAAAAAGAAGCTCTATAGTATCAGGTCATTTGCAAAGGCTTTTGGTAAATGAGAAAACCCTGTATGTATGTTCCTATTACCAAAATAAGAGGAATATTTAGTGTGTATTATTTTACTACTGACTCTTTTTACATTTGGTGATATTAAACTTTGTTCTAGAATTAGAGTTGAATGAGGACACTAGGTAAGTGCTTCTTTTGCCTCAGAAAATTCTCATTCTTAATGTTTTTGCTGACTTTTCCTGGTGTAATGTCAGGAAGTATTTTTTTAGTCTGCATATTTAAATGTTTCTCCAATTACCAGCCCTATATCTGGATAGTAATGTCTCCAGGCTGAAAGAGGCAGCCTTTGGAGAGTCATATTTCTTTTCAGAAGGCAATTGTTGCATTTCTGACCATAGTCACCATCTTCTGAAGGTGAATAGTTTACAACTAAAATGAAAGTTAAATCTGTACATCTGAACATACTGTCTTGTGAGGTATAGAAAACTCAAATATTTTCAAAATACCACACTTGAAGTGAATGCAAAATAATCCTGGGAAAAGAGGGAAGGTAAATGTTATGTTTTCATATTGCATTCCATTGGATTAATTAATCCAAGAAGCTTGCTTCATTAAATTTCTGACCAAAAAAAATTTAAGAAACCTAAATTAATAATGATAATCAAAATGCTCAGTAAACTGAATTTTTAGAATAATCATAACAACTTTATAATCAAATTGTCTTGTAAAACTATTTTAAAGACAACCACTATTTGCATTGATTAACCTCTATACTGTTATGTCTTTAATTTAGTTTTTTAGTAAACTTTTTGAGATGGGGACATATATGTCTATCCATTTCCAAATGTTTGATAATAGAAGATCATTCTCAAGTGCTGAGCTTCACATCCAGAGCTTTGAGTTCGAAATAAGGAAAGGAATATAAGAATTGTCTGTACTATATATATATATATATTTTTTTTTAGGTTGATTGAAACTGTTTTAATGTCAAATGTTGACCTCATGTTAGTCATATAAGTCACTGAACTTGTACTTGACAACTCTAAAGAAGAACTGAAATTAATACTGTTTCCCTAAAGTGAGAAGACGCTTGCATCATTTCTTCACTTTTGTGCTGACTTGTTTTTTTCAGGGAATCTTAAATCGTACTCCTGCGTTTCTAATGCCACAAGATCTTAAATTTGAGGCATAGAAAGTTTTGGCTGCACATATTCTTAAAAGATTTAAGTTCAAGGTCTTCAGCTTCAGATTATGTAGAGACTACAATGAGAACTGCAGTTTTGCTTGGTTATTGAGCATTTCCCATGTAAGTATTTTCATGGGATATGACTCTGGCTTTTGAATATCAGCACTAGTTACAGAAATGGAGCAAACTCAAACTGTATTTCTGGATTTGGCTTGAATACTTTCTCAGCTGTTATGCTATTGAAACTGTTTCAAATCACATTTGCTATTTCTTAATATTGATGTACTGATATCCTTTTCCTGGTTTAAAACCAGAACAAGTAAGGAAGAATATCTAATCAGAAAGATGAAAATGAAAATCTTCGTCTGTATCAGTTGCATCTTAATTGAAACTTTCATCCTTCAGATCCTCCAAAATAAGTGCAATATTAAAAAAGAAACCACAGATTTGAGACAACATGCTTTCATTAAACACATACAGTCTATGTCTTGTTATTTGTGCAAATAACAATATTGTTTTTGACTACACTTCTTTTAAGCAGTCTTTGTTTACAGTGATTTAGATTATATTGCCTAATGTGTATTCATTTTTTGACAGCAACAGAAGATTTGTGCAGGAGGATGTCAGGGAAGTTTAATTTAATAACTGGTTTATATAACATTATTGACTTATCTTTTCTTGGCGTATAGGATAATTTTTGAAAATCTTTGTTTGCGACCAAAATGTGAATAGCTGATCTACTAAATCCATGTTTAAGATGATTGATGGTTTTGTATATCATGAATGGTATGTATTGCCTAATTAAACTAAATGCTTATGTAATACTGCTTTTTTTTTTTTAAAAAAATATGTTTCTTCACGCCTAGCAAGGCCAGAGATTTGCTGTAACATAACCTGCTTCTCTGTGCCACTCTCTTATTTTTTCCGTCACTGTAATATCTACGGAACTGCTTTTTCACCACCCCTAAATTCTATGTGAGCCGGTACCCTGCTCCTCGACAAATCAGTGATGCAAAAAATGGTTTCATGTCATCAGTGTAATCTTGATACGAGTACCATGTGTGCAGGTTATCAAAAAGACCTTAAATGTCAGTGCATTTAGCTTATCCAACCTGAAGGAGAAAGACTTCTCATTTAGCACGCTGGGACAGAGTGCATGCCATTTTTGCTCCTTAAATGATGTACAGGAACATGCATCTAATAAATAACATTCTCTCCCTCCTCAGCCCCTAGTAAAATTTCTCAAATATTTTCAGAGCACAAATTGGATATCTAGATTGCAGCGATTTCTCTGCTTTTTTTTTGAGTAACGGGGTAATGGTGGGATGGTTGACGGGTAGTTATTTGAAAAGCAGAACTGTTGGTTGCATTTAGATTGTTGCATGTCTAAACACAGTTTAAAACACTGGTCTTGTGTAACATCCCTTGCATATGTGGTGTTTTTTAACATGAAGCAACCTAAGAGCTGATAAAAGGATCTCTTTTTAAGTGACTTGGACATTTCAGCTGCATATTATTAAACATTTTGCCTCAGTTTTACATTTGTAAAATGAGGATACTCACTTTTCTTTGTAAAGCACTCAAGAAATGACTTAAAAAGATCTTTATGGGCAGTGTTGTGTGTTCAGCATTTATGTAATGTGTCCCCTTAATGCCCGTTGGTTTCAAGAGCTGTAAGAAAGGGCAGCATTAACTTTTCCGCTTAGTGGGGTCTCCTTAAACTGAATACCATGACACTCTGTACAGTAATCTGAGGAACTTGTTCCTGACCCTCCATTCTGCCTGGGATTTGAAGGTGCCAGCATCTTTCATCTGACCAGCCTTTGAGCCGTTAGAGGATTCTCTCCTGCCTCCAGTGCACATTTTCTTTTGTAAGAAAAATTCTCAGTATCAGCTTTCTGAAGAGTCTGCTTATTCTTTAAATACCTCTTGTCCCCATTTTTAAAAACTCTCATCCCTGTGGTGTTGACTCTATGGAAAGGTAAAGGCTATTGCACTTGGAAGAGCTCTTTCTAAGCAGCGAGTCCATTAAAGAAATCCATACTTGATAATCCCATTGCAGCCTCCAATCTGCTGCTCTGCTGAGTTGAATCTCATTTCAGCAGTGAAACAGGGTAGTCACGGGGCTGGATCTGGCTAGTACAAGTCCTTGAAAGGCAAAGACCTCTAGTCACATGAGAAATGCGCTGATCTGTGTAAAGTGATAATCTGGCCTTTGCTAAAGTGATTTTTAAAATCTCTGTAAACTGAAGGATTTCAAAATTTCAAACTTTCAAATGTTTGTTTTCTTAAACTTATATATTTTGAGCCAGGTTGTTCCACGTATGTCTGACATGTCAGGGAAGTTGGGCAGCTCTCATTTATGTTTCCCAGATTATCTGTGCTTTCTTGGTGACTCTGAGACTGATTAATCAGCAGTGCTGATCGCTGCTGCGCAGGAAGGAGTGTTTCAAGCATGTCCTGTGCATTAAATGTTCACCAGTTATTGCAATAAAGAAAGTGGGAAGGATTTAGTTCCGCATTGCAGTTTCCCCAAGGATACTCCTCACCTGTTCTGCAGGAAGACCTCGGGGGGATCCTGCTCCACATGCCCCCCATCTCCACCCTTCCCATGAAGTGTAAGAGGCATAAGAGCAGCAAGGGTTTAGCCAGAAGATGTGCAATGAGATAATGACTCTGAGTGCATTTCCCCTGGCTCCCCGCCCTTTGCTCCAACTGTAATACATGCAGTCCTCAGGGCAGCTCTCTGCTGCACCCTCCAAGTTGTTTGTAGGGTGAAAAACCAGGCTGTTTTACCTACTGGGATTTTTTTAGTATTACAAGCTAGCAAATAATAGTTGCTAAAGAGTCAGGGAAATTCTCATGACTGACAATATCTTATTAAATTAATAATAATAAAATCATAATTCCATTAATTCTACATTTTATTTTTACTTAAAACAGTTTAAAAATTAAACCTTAAGACTTCTTTTTGTTAAATAGAAATATATATCTAGTCTAAGCACCTGCATTTTTCAATTTGGAGGGTCTTTATAGCTTACTAGCAGCTGGAGGATGACTGCACACACTGTCCTCTCCTGTGGTTCTCTGATTTCCTTTTTTTAAAGTTATCAATATAGTGAAAAGTCACGATTTCCTAGCATCATCGGTCATTTTTGAATTAATGACCACTGGGAACCTTCCTGCCCAATTTTATTCTCATTGCACGTTCTTGTTTATAGATGACCTGGCACAGGTGACCTGATGGAAACGCCAACAGGGAACGTCTCGTATCGGAGCTGACGGTTTCCATTGCACAGAGGGTTTTATTTGTTGCTTTTCCTTCAACCCCTGTGAGGCAGAGGAACATTCACCACCGTGTATCTGTGAGCTCAGGCCGAGGATCCAGTCTCCCTGGAAGCCCAGCTGCTCTGTCATGTGTCACGTTAGGCGGGTGGGGACACTTAGTGGCTTTGGACTGAACTGGGAAGCACTCGGTGACGGGCAGGCGGCTGCCACCTCACGCTGCTCCAGTTTCAGCACCGGTTGCTCAGAGGTTTGAGGGCTTTTATGTCACCACGTCCTGCGTGGGAGTGTCTTTCTGTATGACAAAGCTCAGGAATTAATTTGAGGAGGCGAGTGCCAGGCAGGCCAGACTGAAGAGCGAAGAATGAAAAATGATCATTTCTGAACTCATCACGATCCGTGGAACATGATGTTTCTTTCACCATCCTCACACTACCACCTACAGATAGTCCATGGACCCTGCTGACTACTGATTGGAATAACTGAGCCTTGGAGTTAATTGATCTTTTTGGTTATTTCTGATTCCACTATTGTTTGTGTTTTAAGTTCCTGCACAGTAGAGGGAACCTAGGATAGTTCTGAGGTCTAGGCTATGGGAACATCACTTAAAAAAAATAAGCGCTCTAGTTTTTCATTCTCTTTCTGCAAATAAGCTATGTTTCAGAGGATAATTACATTTTGTTATTTATTTCTGTATACAGGTCTCTTAACTGGAAACCACTTTCCAGAACAGTTCTTAATCCTTTTACTTACAGAAGTTTAGTGTATGTTTACCTATACTTTCACTGTGACTTTTATAAATGGATTTTATTTTGCTGAATTATAAATTGTATGTCTCTATGCATTGTAACCCTTAATGCCTTTGAAAATCCACTCTGGATGCTAAGGATTGGAATTATCTCCAAATGTGTTTATTTGACAAGCTGATGTGTGATATTTAATACAGTAGATACTGGAGCATTTTATTTCTTACTGCATTTGGCTTTTCCGTTCAGGTGAAATATATAATCTATGCATTTTTATTTAAAATATATAAATGACGTGTAAGTTTGTTGTGAAGTAAAAATATATCAAACTGAAAATTGCTGGAATCTGGCTGATATGGCCTGCAGGTTTCACCTTCCCCCTTCTCACCTGAGTTTATCCTGCATGGCTGGGAATGGTGTTTAGGACACGGGGCTCTCCCTTACGCTTCCCTCCAGCAGCACCAAGCAGCAGTTGTCCATGGCCGCCTCCTTCACGGGTGGGTCTGCAGCAGCCCCGCGGTTCAGGCTGCACCTCCTTCCTCGCACCCTTCACGCGAGGGCACCTCCTCCTCGCGCCCTGCTACCGGTCCGTGACGTCCTGCACTGCTGAGCTCACTGGCCTTGAGGGGGATTTTTCCCCTAGAAGTGAATAAAAGTACCATTTTTCTTGCTGCTCTTTGGCTTTCCTGAAGCAATATCTGCTTTCAAAACCACGTGCTGGAGGGGCCCTTAGTCCCTTAGGAGACCCCTGCTCCCTCAAGGAACAGGCGTTTCTTTATGGTGGGGTCAGACCCTGCTCTTCTCCACACGCAGCCCCGGGGAACCCGTTATTATTTCTCCTCGTCACGTTTTAACAGACTCTGCAGTTTTTTGAGGCTCCTGGCCTGGCAGACCAG
>NW_010588891.1:137181-149501 GCF_000705375.1 Tinamus guttatus | reverse complement strand
CGGTGTCTCGATTGCCCCCCGGGGCCTCCGCGGCGCGGGGAGGTCGCTTTGGGGCGGCTCGGCCCCGCTGTGTGTCCTTTCCCCTTTGGGGTAGACGTGGTGTCTCCCTCCCGCTCCGGGGTAGACGTGGTGTCTCCCGTGTGCTGCTTCGTTGTCTCAATTATGAACCCGCTGTTCCCTAAAGCGGTGCTCGGGGAACGGTATCGGCCGCGGCTGGAGGTACCCGAGAGCCCCTTGAGTCCCTGAGGGGTTTTAGAGACCGCTGATCCCTCAGCTTAGAAGAGACCAGCGCCCTCCAGGAGCAGGGCCCTCGCTCCGGGAGTCACACGCGCCGCCCTTCGGAACAGGCTCCTGCGAGGGGCTGGGGGCAGGAGGAAGGGGGTTGTAGCCCCCTGCGGGGTTCTGCCGGTGAAGAACAAAGGGATACACAGCAGAGGAAAACGTAGGAGCATAAAGCCAAATATACCAATGCAGCAGATCCCTTTACAAAATAAGCTGTTGGTGATTGTTAAAATACTCCACAGTTCTGATAGTTCATCTATCTTAGCTTTGTTTTTCAGTGCTATCTAATCAATAGCAGTGTTTCTTTTTCCTCTCTTGCTGTTTGCTTTCTACCCCCTCAGTCTGCTCATTTGCTGTCTGTTGATGGACTCCTTGAGACCGAAACTGCCCTCAAGATGTCCGGTCTAATCATGTTGGTGAATCGTGCTCAGATACAGTCAGTGCCAAATCAGGCAGAGAGCACACAGGATGTTTTGAAGCCTTCTTCTAAGGTTCTAACAAATTTAGATTTAATCTGTACTGAAGTGGGCAAATAATGTGGTGGCTTGGCACGTTAGCAAAGTATATCATATATGAAACACCCGGTAGCTGATGTTTTTGGAGATATTTAGAAGTTTTAGATAATCAGAACCTTATTTTAACTTAAATTTCTGATCAAACACTACAAAGCAGGGTTTTTTTTGATAGTTTAATTTGGGATCTGGGATTTAATTTAAAGAGGCAATTATGAGTCTCATGTAGATGCAGGGATGTAGATGTTAATTCATGAATATGTTTTACTTCACGTGCTGCTCTTAACAGGACAGTTATTGCTCTGGGCAGCAGCTAAGAGTTTGATGTGGACAAACAAAATCATGAGCGGGGAAATGTTCTGGGCTTTCTCTCAAGCTGAAGTTGACCTCGAGCTCTCCGGGAAGGTTGTTGCAAAGTCGCCTGGCCATTAAGCTCCAGGTGTTTAAATAGTGGTTGTAATTTCTTTTGTCACTTGTAGTACAGAAGCTGTATGGGTGTCTTCAGGTGACTAAACAACCTGTGTCCGTAATCATGGTTAAAACCTTATTTTTTCTCAGGAACATTAGCCAACTGCCCTGTATATACGAGGAAACAATTGGTCTAGGCAAAACTCCTTAATTGGAAGGAAGGGGCGCATAAAAATAGTTCAGACTCGTGCAATCTCTACCACAAGGATGGATACTGTATTTTTGGGTCGGTCTTTACTAATTTTTACACGTTTAATGGCGCTCAGGTTTTCTGTTCATGAGTCTCTTAGGCTGTGTCGCCCCACCCTTTCCCTCGGAGGAAATTACTGCGTGTTTAATTAGCGCTGTGTTAGTTACGTGCCCGAATGTTTGGGATTGCGTGTGAATCGGGGCTGTTTCGCCACCTCTGGTGTGGAGACGCTCCGGGCAGTGGCTGCTCTTTGGAAGCAGTCGTTAGCTGATGGGAAACCGCGGATGGGCTACCCAGGTAATTCACAAGCCGATATTTGGGGCTGGGATTTGCTTGAAAGATTTTCTCCTGCTTCAGGTGCTGGTGATGATGATGGTTTTTCACTGCTTATGCAAAGAGATGCTTTCCTTTTCCTTTTAAAATAATGCTATTCATCTCTTTGCAGAGGCTGTCACGTGGGATGCTGTAATAGCCTCAGACACCGATGGCTAGACATGTTATTTTAAGGACATCTTTCTATAGGCAGAAGTTATAAATAAACCCAATGCCCTCATCCCCTCTTCCCCTGCCCCTCTTTAGATTCAATATGCTTCATAGTGGACACACTCTACCTTGTAAACTTATTTTCATTAACTAAAGCTATGTGTACGCTGCAAAATAGCTTCAGGTGGACCCTGGTCTCTAGAGCAGACGTGGGATTTGGTGTGTTATCCAGCAACGTATAAAACACAAAGCACAACTGCTGTTTCCAGGGATGCATGTGGAAGCTTCCCTGGCTTTGTTGTTTTAAAAGCCTATGTCTGGGGATCTCCGTTCTGGCAGACAGCAAGGGTGCTTGGTACCGTGTCACAGGCTCAGAAAATGCCCTTTTGGAGCCCTTTGATGTTTTCTTGCAGGAGGAATTAGTACAGATTGTTTGTTAAGTATTACGAAGATTTAAACTTCAAGAGTTAAACCACATTTACTTTGGTCCAGGGGAAAGGCCGGTGTCAAGCATTGCTATGAGTTGTGCCCAGCTTATTTTGGACAGACTGTTGATATAAAGAAGCAGCATAAGGCAAAAGGATGATCAAAACAGAGCAGGTGACTCCGAAGTCACCAGATAGGTTTTTTTCCAAGTCAGAAATGTAGAAGGATGAAATATGCTACCCAGAAGTGAAAGGTAATTTTATACTTTCGAGCCGGCCTGCCTGTTTTGCTCTTAAATCTAAAAATAGGGAGGCTTCATGTGTTAATCAAGTTTGGTACCAATGTCGAAACTTCCTTTTAAAGCAGTCTTGCCAAGCCACCGCTTTCATTTCCACAGTTAGCGTGCAGGGCTCCTCAGAAACTGCTTTTTATAGACTATGATAGTTATAAATTGATTTACAGTTACGTGTCTATAGGTTAGTTATGGGTTGATAGCGTGAAGCCTCTTCCTACTCAGCTGGGGTGTGGGGGTGTTTCCAGCTCGCTCTTCCATGCATAGAGGGCCCAGGCAATCCAACACTCAAGTAATTTGTGAATAAATCAGTATTTTATCTTTGTGGCAACGATACAGTCCATTCTGACAATAAAGATGTCTTGTTTGCCTGTCCTGTCCCTAGGAAGTGAAGAGATCGTGATTGCTCCGTGCTAGAAAAGAACAAGCAGGACAAGGCAGTGGCGTCTCAACCACTTCTGAAACTTGTTTCACAAACTAAGCTCTCCCCGAAGCCAAAGCTGTACCTGGAGTCTCGGTAAACACTGATGTGTTATGAAACCTGCCTTCAGTTTAGCGTTGGAAAGAATGCGTTATGTAAGCGTAGTCCCGTCTGTGTGTACATTAAATGAGTCCTGTGGCAGATCTTGTTTTGATGCAAGGTGCCCCTCTTTCATGTTACATAAAGGCTGGGAGGGCACTTGCTCTCCACCGTGGCCCTAGGAGCTATTTTAATAGGTTTCCTATAGGGTTTTGCAGCTGTTTGGTAATCTGTTTGGTGTGGAAATCGGCCAATATCCTCAGTCTCTTGCTGTTGTCAGTGACCTAAAAGGTGTGATTGCATAGAGGAGTATTTGCTGCTGCTTCAGTGCCTGTTGTGGAATATTAACAAAAGTGGCCTAAGGATTTACAGAATTAAAATGGGAACTTAAAAGCTAGTTTTGGTTGTTATATAACTGACCTAGAAATTGGGATGTCACATGTAATCTTCAAGTGTCTGAAAACTTCTGAGCTCTCTTATGCTGCGGCTTTAATTGTGAAATAGCGCTGATTATGGAACCTGCGTCTGTAGTCTTGTTGGAATTTAATGGGAGATCATCAGAGAAATAAAACAGTATCTAGGTGTGTAGTTTTGTGCCAGTGCCTTCCGGGTCTGCATCAGTGTTGATCAACTTCACTGTTTCTGTTAATGGATGGTGAGGATGTCCGTGGCTGGGCGCCGTTTTGGGTCTTTGGTTTGATCCATACGGGAACGTGGGCATCCAGAGCGGGATCTGGCTGCTGCTGCCGAGTGTTGGTGCCTGTCGTGACTGCTGTTCTGAAGCCTGTGGCCGTTTCCCCGTGTGCAGGGACATTGCACTGCGGATCGTGGTCTGTGAAGGCCAAAGCCAGGCCGGGACGAGCGCTGATGAGATGTCTTAGCTGATTCAGATGTCGCCTTCTGGCTTCCCAAGAGAAACCTGGGCTCGTGCCCCAGGCCAGCGGCTGAACCTGCACATCCCTGTTTGCGAGCTCCAGGTGCTTTACTGAGCACCTCCATTCAGTGGGGACCATTGCACTGCAGGGCAGAGGAGAACATACAGAAGGAAAAACCTGCTTCTCCTCCCTTGGCCTTCCCTAACCATAATATGACGATTTTCCATTCTTCATTTTTTAGCTTTAGTTCATTTTGGTCGATAATGCCCGCACCAGCACGCGTTTTCCTTGCTCCTTCAGTAAATCTTCAGAGACGGAGGCAGATGCAGCGGGGGACGCGGCGCTTCGCGGAGCGGCTGCGTTTGCTGCGCTTGGCTCGGAGCTCCTGCTTCCACCACCCTGCGCCGGCTCCACGAGCGCTCCCAGGGAACGTCCCCGAGCTGGCGGGCCATGGGCTGCCTTATCCTCCCCCAAATCCTGAGTTTCCATCTTCTGAACTAAGCTGTGGCTTATCGAATATTCTCCTCGGATGACAAACATCTAAGGGGTGAGGAAGTGTCAAGAAACCTTCATCTCTTGGTATGGTACTCTCTGATATGTTTGCTGTGAGGAATCAGGAGCTTATGGTGTTTCTTTATCACCCTAATTTGTGAGCATGGACACAGGAGGTGTCACCTCTGCTCTCAGGGCACACAGACTGATTAGATTCATGGCAGATTTACTTGGAATGTTTATCAAGCAAGCTGGAAAATGAGTCCAGTTATGGGATAAATTACAGACATTTGCTCCTCCAGTGGTTTGGTGCTTCTTGGAACTGCTGAAAAGCCTTTTAATGAACATGGTTAAAGTGAAATAAGGGTGCTTGGTGCAATGCACGTATCCATATTGTACCAGTTAATTTTATTTATGATCTTATGGTATTTCATATTTCATGGTTTAAAACAAAAATTTAAGAAGTGAATTTTTTCCTTGCCTTCTTTACTCGTGTTTCCCTGACTTCTCAGGGGTCAGGTGATATGTTCACCCGCCTCCCTAAATGCAGCAAAACCCCAACTTGCTCCTCCTTTAGGATTATGTTACTCAAAATATCTTGCTTTCATGTGGGACATGAATTCAAATAAGAGGTCTGACCACGCGAGTGCATTGAGGAGTTGATCTTTAAATCAGAAATGATCCTCTTTAGTTAGAAGAAGAGAAGGGAGTGGATAATGGGAAAAAAACAGCGTTTTAGATACTCAGGGTTTCTAACGTACCTTTTTTAGGAGTGGAAGATGGTAAGTTATACAGCAATTTAGTTGCACAATGTTAACTTGAGTTGGATTATTAAAACTGCATTTAAAGATGCTCAGTTTAAATAAACTGCTTGACTTGCTTGATTTGTTAAAATACCAAATGCTAGCCTGCAAAAAATGGCTCTGGAACTTTTTTTTTGTAACGGTAGTGTGTCTTTAAATGAAGAATAAAACCTTCACTCTCAATGCAGCATGTGATTTCTTCCTATTGATTCAGAGTGACCTTTCTTGTCCCTGAATGTGGAAGTGATGCAACTGCAACCTAAAACCCGTGAAGGGGAGGAAAGGAAACTGCTTGCTTTCTCCATGACTTGGGTTCACAGCTTTTTGCAGTCTCTCCTTGAACCATATTATTAGTTCTGATGTACACAAAGGATTACTGGGATGACAGAAATAATCGTGGCGCTAAAATATGATTAAAGGTCTGTAGTTTTGTGCCGTGTGCGCCGAGGCAGTGGAAGTGCAAAAGCCCAACTGGCAGAGCGAGCGGAATAGGCTGTTAAGATTTCAGAAAGCAAGATGTTGACACGGGGTTTAAGCAAGATGATGGGTTTCATTCTGCTTTGGTTTCCCAAAGATCCCCGTGTCCTCAGCACTGAGCTGCTGCTTGGGTGCAAAACCTGAGTTGGTGCAATGGGTCTGCAGGCTGCAGCTGCAGAACTCTTGTAACTTCTTCCATTCCACTGGGTGATTTTTTAATTGCTTTAATTGCTTAATACAGGCACCCGTAATACAAGTCTTTAGCAAACATATTGTCTGGCTTTCTTCTCTTTGGCCTGCAGTAACAGAAGGGCACTAAGGACTGCCCAGCTCTCCGACCTTCCTGTGGGAAGGAGAAAGGGCCGTGTATTTAGCTGCTCTCGGTTGTACAAATTACAGACTGAGTCTTTACAAATTAAGTTATTAAGAGTTATTAAGTTGTTATTCTTTTCAATACAGATCTCTCTAGTGAAACTCTTTTTAGATTATTTCTAGAAACTCATTACTGACCTAAGAGCAAGCCGCGGGCCCTCATCTTTATTGGTTTGGATTCAAAAATCATCTGTTTTTTTCTATTAGAGGAGAGAGATCTTAGGGAAGCCTCTGGTTACAAATGCAAGAGCAGGACTCTGAACTGCTCAGGGGTCATTCAGCTTATGCAGAGCTTTCCCTGTTGTGATTCCCAGGAGTGAAAAGGGCTTGGACTTGGCAGCCAAGGCCTGGCTTCTAGGGCAGTGTTGGTGCGTGTCAGTTTTGTGCTCCAAATGCCAGCGTTTTAGTACGCAGGTCTTAAACTCGCCGTTGCCAATGATGTTGTGCTGCTTTTATCCTAAAACGAACCCTGCGTTCAGGATTGGAAAGAAGTAGTTGAAACAGCCTTGGAAGGAAGCTGGCACGTGGGATGGCTTCTGGCAAGTGTTAAAAAGAAAAGGGAGGGAAACAACGTCGGGATTGCTGGAAGAGGAGACTGCTCGGTGATGGTCCAGGCTTGGAGAGCCTCTTGGTTGCCTCTCTCTATTGCAACTGCCTAGGGCTGCCTGCAGGTCAGAGCTCTGCAGACGTATGGGAACACGTCTGTTTGCTTATACAGTGCAGCCCTTCCTCCTCTGGATTTTATTCTGTTACTATGGAAGCAGCCAATAATTAAAGCAGGTGGCTTGTGTCAAAAAGACAAGAGGGCAGAAGGAAGCCTCGCTAGCCATCGAGTTTGTCTTTTAACCCTTTTCTCTTTTTCCTTCAAGCAGGTAGAAAATGAGCCTGAAGTCTGAACGCAGAGGCATCCATGTGGATCAGTCGGAGCTGTTGTGCAAGAAGGGCTGTGGTTACTATGGCAATCCTGCCTGGCAGGGGTTTTGCTCCAAGTGCTGGAGAGAGGAATATCACAAGGCCAGGCAGAAGCAGATCCAAGAGGACTGGGAGCTGGCAGAGCGGTAAGAGGCCTCTTTATTCCCTCATCCTTGCCATAGGGTGACTTCACTCAACACTGTTCCCTTCTCCTGGTTTTAAGATGTACTTGGCCTGGCTCAATTTCCTCATAAATTCTCAAATTTGATGTTTGCCGCACGGCTTAAAATATTCATTTCAAGACAAAGTTGAGTATTTATCGCATTCTGATTTAAGGGTTTTCTAAAGAAAGCCTGTGAAGTTACAGACGTAAACAAGAAAAATGCTCCAACCTGCCCCCCGGCCATGAATACTTTGACCTAAATTGTGTACTGAAATCTGTGATTTTAACTAGCATTTGGAAGGATGAAAATGACAGTTTTGATTAAAACAGCCCTGCCTCTGGAGACGGTGGTTACTGCCTTGAACGTAGCCAGCAAAATGGGTTAACAGTTCAGCTGCTCCTTGACAAAAATGGTTTTAATCCTGTCTGCGGTCAGTTCAGCTGCAAGGAAAGCCCAGAGGAACCAAATCTTTTCAGTGTTTTGTTTTATTCAAGCAAAGTTTTATTGTGAAACAGTGTAGTTTTTCTTGTGTGCCCAATGGTTGATTCAGAAAATGGAGGTTGAAGGGTAGCTATGAGTGAGGAAATCAGAGCAGCTTTTCTGTTGGATTTGGGTAGAAAATCATTAAAAAAGCATTATCACTTGCATAGGAAAGTGCAGAATATTCTTTCAATATAGCACCACAGGTGGCCTTCCTGTCACTCGCAGGTGTAAGTTACCTGCCATCCCCCTGCAAATGACCTGTGGTAATTAAGGCTGTATGGATTTTTGAGGTGGGGGAGCCAGTAACTACATTGGGTGTCCGTGCTGGTTGCCTGGCAGTTGGGTTGAGCTGCCCAGGCTTTGGATCATGTTGGCACAGAGCCTCTGTACATGCTTGCCTTAATGTATCAGTAACACATGCCAGAACTTTACCTAGGAAAAAACACAAATGCCTCAGTAGCATTATCTGCTCTTGAACTTGGAGGCTGTTCGCTGAACTTGAGTTACCTAGTGATAAGTTAACCAAGAGCATTTAAGAAAAAAAGGCCTAGGTGCAGTGTTTACCCTCACCTGCTTCTAGAAGGTCACATCTGTGGATGCTTTTTCGACTTCATTCCAGCCTGATGATTGTTCCTAAGCCCTAAGTTATTTGTTACCTAATTAGTCTCCTCTTCTTTGGTCCATCCTGGGCTAAATGAGTGTTTAAAGAAAGTTACTTGACTCTTTACCATCTCCTGCTTAAGAAGAAAAGTAGCCTTTGAAGTGTTAGTATGTTTTCTCCTGCAGAGGAGGAACATCTCTTTCTACCCAAAAATGTTTTTGCAACCTTCAAACGAGATGGTGTGTTGGGTGACAAAGACATCTCAAAACACGAAGTATTTTTGATGATATATGCAGTGAAACCCTGGATGGGAGCAGGAGTGGAGAGGGATCGAGTGATCTGATGGAAATACTCCTGTTCTTTCTCTTTCTCCACTCCCTATGATCTTTTCCCTCCTCTCCACCTTTGTGAAGATCTAAGGTCATGACATGAGGGGGAGGTGACAGTGATGACATTTCAGTCTCGTTCCTTGTGACATTTCTGTTTGATCCTCGCTGGCCTTAGTTTGATCTTAAGCCTTCCCTCACTTTCACTGTAGCAATGGGGAAAGAAGGGCCATAAGTGACATGTGTGACAGGCAACTAAAGATGAAAGTGGGCAGAGAGATTTGGCTTGCCAAAGAGTGAGTTACTGCCCAGGAAACTAACTTATTTGTGCTGGTTTTAACCACTTCAATTAGACCTACATCTTTCGAATACAGGCTTCAGCGTGAGGAGGAAGAAGCATATGCCAGCAGCCAGAGTACCCAAGGGGCACAGTCACTGACCTTTTCCAAATTTGAAGAAAAGAAAACCAATGAGAAGACTCGAAAGGTGACTACTGTGAAGAAGTTTTTCACTGCTTCTTCCAGAGCAGGAGCTAAAAAGGTAATTTTTCCTTTGTTTTTTTTTTTAATGGCTCTGTACAGAATGTTTAGGTAGGAGTATTTTTTGACAATATTGGGCAGACTTCTAGCATTACTTGCATAGCCCCAGACCTACATATGTCACTGCTTAAAAACTATGAAAACTGCTTTGAATTTGATCTGTTAAAAGTATTTTAGCAGTCATTTTTCCTGTGTATGTCTTTAAAATATGAGTGCCTGGTAAATTTTTAGTGGGTTCTGAATTCAACATATAATTCATAAATAATTCTGTCAGTTTTATGGTTCTGTCTTGAATTTATATAACTGATGAGAACAGTCTAGAAATCACTCTCTTTCACAAACGCTCCTTCCCCTTCTCTGCAACTGGGTGAGTGAAACAAAATTGAAAAACTTAGGTTACAGGAGCAATAAACAATATCTGTGTGTGTGCTCAGTTAAAGACAGGAGATAGTGGCTCGTAGATTTATCTCTACTTGGCCCTGATTGTTATCCTAATGTAGGTGGCAAGTTGGCCAAAGTTGCTGGCTGTCCCAAGAAGCAAAAAGAGTTGTCTGGTTTCATCTTGGCTTATACGGGAGGAATGATTTTCAAAATTTTGAATATGTCTTGCTATACAGCTACAGAGATCACCTCTCCTTCCTGTATAAAGTATTTTACAGAGAGATTCCTAGAAGATGTAGGGGTTTTCTTATCTGGAGGATTTGTGGTTTGTCACTTACATAGTGAAGCTTTTGGAGAGTCGATGCTGTATGTGCAGTGCTACTGAAAACGCACAAAAATGTGAACTTTTTGGTGGCCGTAATGTTTTAAGTAGAATGGTGATGCTGCCACAGTGCAGTATTCAAGCAACTGTAACAGGAAAATTGGAATATTTAAGCAGGATACCTTTAAATGACAATAAATGAAACCCAGTGTTACCTTCAACTAGAAAGGAGCATGTTCGTTGTGAATATAAAGTTTGTTGGCTGAACAGTTTATTCTAGAGCATGTGTGCAGGGATAATGTGATTAATGGCACTGATGCCTTTGCATGGCAAGAACTTCCATGAATTGCTTGCTTTGACTTGGGCACAAGTGATAAAATGCTTGACTCTCGAGGAGGAATTGCAGAGGACAAAGCAAAATCAGTTTGTCTTAACCTTATGGACAACTCATTTCTTTGGGAAATTGCAAATATACCTAGAAATTGTCTTGGTTCATGAGCACCAGCTGACTAAGGAGGCATTTTGTGATGTATTAGTATTTTTTTTAATATTTATTTTTCTCATTTCCCATATTTTGTTTTGCGCCATTCGCTGTCTCACGCACCCCTGCTCTTGGTGTCTTGCTTGCTTTTGCATTTATTTCAGCAGCTCAAGAGAAAACCATAAAGCAAGGACAGCTTGGGAGGGAGCGAAATGCTGATAACATTCTCAGGGACTTGAAGGAAATTTTTACTCCCTCCTGGGAACTGGCTTCCCCTTCTGAAGGTAATGCAGCGTAGCTCGAGCAAGCTCTCTGCCTGGTTTTAGTAAGCTTACTTAGTTGGGCTTTGCAAAATACAAACTAGGGTTGTGCCAATAATAACCCACACTATTAAATATGAGTGTGACAGAAAAGCAAATCCAGCATTCCGAGGGAACCTGAATCTCTAAACCAGTTCTTTTTTGTGTGGGGAGTGCAGGGATAAAATTGATGATGCCTTGAACTCTGCTTTAGTTTGTCATCCGAAGGAGTATGCGGTTTCAAGTAATTCCAAGTTGCCATTAGAAATCTCATTCTGAGTTGAAACTACTTCAATTTAATGGTTGGAACTTAAAGAGCACTTATACTTCCAAATATCTAAAGATGTTTTGATATCTTAGTCAAAAAGACAGTTTCATATTGACGAAAAAAAAAAGGGCATTCTGGTTTAACTGAAACCAAAAAGGCACCAAAACGCATGATGTGAACAGGCTTAGGATCTTTGCTTCCTTGACATTTTGACAAGTTCTACCAACTTAAATACAAAATACAAAATGCAGAAAGATTTAGAGTGTCTTTATTCTGCTAATTATTTATGTACAGATCAATGTCTGCGTGCAATAGAGGTAGCAACAACACTATTTTAATATCCTTTACGTCTCCTACTCAAGTCTGCCATGGCACAACCATAGTGAAATCACTGGAGTGCTGACATTCCCCTGTGACATCTAGCACCTCCATACAATGCCTTGAGACAGATTTTAATATATAGTGTTCCCTCTCAACAAAAGGTGATCCTAACTCCCCCTGCTCTTTGTTTTGGCTTTTCTCTTCTGCTAGATTCTCTCTCACTTGCTCAAGAGGACTTCCTTTTCCATAATCACTTTTTTGTAGGTAGACTGACTTAGTTGTTTTGGGATACATGATGCAGTTGAAAGTATTTTGTTGCTCAAACTGCCTATGTTCCTGTAGACCTCAGTAATCAGTGCATGTTGTACAGATAAAACCCTCCTCAAATCCAAATTAAGTATGCAAGCTTGATGATACTAATCACATTGAAACACACGTTTTTTACTTTGTAGTTCTGCATGTCTGCTTAGTGAAGCAAGTTTTGTGCTGCGTGTTAGTGTCTTCAGATTGGGAGATGTGCTTGTATCATTTTGGTTATGAATATCTTTGTGTCTTCTGTCTCTCTGCTGCTTGCTTTTCATCATGTCCATTTACCTCATCTCTGTTCAATCCTTCCTTTTGGGCAGTGTTGGCTGGCAAGTTGAAAGGTGGGTGAGCTGAGCTCGGATAGCGCAGATAGCAGACCCGTACACTTGACTTGCAGTGTACGCCCTTCCCGAAAATCAGATGTGCTTGTGTGGAAAACCCCTGTGGTTTTGGCTCTATAAACTTGCCCCCAGTGCTGTGTGCGGTCTGTGTTCCTGCCTCGCTCTCGAGTGCCAGCCAGATTCTTCCTTGAACAGAATTGATGCTTCTGCTCTCCGAAACACGAGTGGCCGAGCTCTCATTTACACCGCGGGGAGATCCTGCGGCAGCCGCGGTCCCTCCAAACCAGGGCTGCTCCGTCTGCACCAGCCTCCTGCTCCCATTCCCAGGCTGCTCCCGCTGTTCCCATGATCTGGCCATAAACCAGCCTGGGGAGCTGATCCTGC
>NW_010588891.1:108599-124050 GCF_000705375.1 Tinamus guttatus | reverse complement strand
TTTTTTAAAAAAAAAGGGAGGTGGTAAGAAGAGGACGGGATAACAGCTGGATAATATAGGGATAAAGCTGCTTTGGGAACCAGCTGAGGCCCTTTTCTAGCTGCAAGACCAGATGAGGTTTATCTTACTTCTAGGCACCAGTCTGCAGATACCAGATTGGAGGTGTAGATATTCTTATTAATTAAACTTCACGGAGCTTTGCAGACCTTTTTGTGCTTTCTAAATTTGAATTGCCAGCCTAGCAGCACAGCTGCCATCTCTTGCTTTTTAGCATTAGTCTTTTAGGCGCTAGTCCTCAAGCATTGCTTGAAAAGAAAAAGCAAATTTAATTAAAGGTACTTCTGATACCTGCTGCTGTTTGTTGTACTTAAATGGGAGGTGGTTTCATTTTGAGATTAACCCCATCTCTTTGTGTCCATGTTATTTATGGATGGTTTGCTGGGAGAATCACAGTTCACGTGGTTTGCGCTCATGAGTGTTCTTCTGGCAAGCAAAGCTTTCTTATTCGGAGTGATTAACGCTAATGTGACCCGTTTCCTAACCCCTGTTTTACCACTTGCTGTGGTTCATCTTCGAAAACATAATTGCTGATAAAAATTAAACCGAACCGTAGAGTTAAGCTGAAATGCTGCTGAGAGCAGTAAGATTTTCAGGCTTACAAAGGAGGCGAGGAGCTTGTTGGATGGAGGCTGTTAGGATGAGTTAGCTCTGTTACCCTTGTCTTCTGCCCACGATTTCCTTCATTAAGATATTTTTGTGTTTTGGTTTCTGTTGTCATTAAATTAGGAAAAAAAAAATCTCCTTTGGCTGTCTTACATGCACAACAAGGGGAAATATTTATAAGGAAATGACTGATTTCAAGCTGTCTAGCAGATACATGGTAGGTGACCTTACAAAAAGACATCATGTAAAAATATGCAATATCTTCAAACTCTTTGAAATTTGTATTTTTCCTTTTCCTTTTGGCAACTGCAATTTTATTGTTAATGCCTGTTTCAGTGCAACATACATTTTTTTTATTGTTGCTGTGAATGCTGTTTCTTGATATTAAGCCCCAGAAGTAGGAATTTAATACTTCTATGACTCATTTCTTTGACTTGTTGATCTCTGAAATAGACTTCATTATTTTCCTTATTTGTAAATTACCCTTCAAAAAACTCACAGGACTGTTTCAAAAATTACTTTTTTATACCCTATTTCGTATCAAAACCCGGAAGGATTGGAAATGTTGCTTTTTTGAGGTTGCTGCTTTCAGCCTTGAGCCGGTGTGCAGGAAAATCCTCCTGAACTGTAAAATAAGTGACCGTTTCATCCCTTTCTAGCTGACTAATGAAAGCAGCATTTCCTTGGGAGACTGAGATCATAACCATTGTGCGTTTCCTTTTCAATATTTATCTTTTGCAACCACATAATAATATTTATTTCTTGAGTTTGAAGGGCCTGATTTAAGAGCCTGGCATCCTTGCAGTGCTTGTCTGGGGTCTCCTGACAAGTACCTACAGCTGTTATTCTACTTCAGCAGGGTTTTTTGTCTTGATATATGCACCTCAATACCAGAAAAAGTTACTTGGGAGTTGGCCGGTGCTGCAGGTTGGCAATATTCACCCATCCTGTTGTGCTTGAGCTAGTTACTAGACTGATTATGGATATAGCTGTTGCACAGGTATTAAAAGGCCTAGCCAGAGTGCAGAGAGGCAGATGACACTTGTTAATTATTTAAGTTAATGTAAATTATTTATTTAATTAAACCAGGAAATCTGATCTTGTTTTTTGACCTGCCACAAGCTAATAATATTTTCCTTCCCCCTCCCCCCTTTTTTAACCTGCAGGGAAAAAGAAAAGTTTAAGTTATACTCTTAAGTTTATTTATTTACACAGAGGAAATAATTACAGCTAGAGCTGGCAGAAGAGTAGAGACTGTTTTATTTCCATTAGACCTTAACAGAAAGGAGCAGTTTTGAGTGTGGGCACCATGAACTAAGCCTTTAAAATGTAAGAATATACGTTTTGGTTTGTGCGTGATGTGTGTAACCTGTTACATAGATAAGTAGAGAAACTTGTATTTCATATTTATATAAATACGTATTTATATTCATAATATATCTATGTTCATATATAGAGATACTGGTTTTCATATATATTCACTTTATTGCATGAAAATCATTAGCTCTCCAGGCAGCAGTGTGGAAACATCCTTCTCCCTGCTGGCTTGCACTAGCCTTGCAGAATTGCTGCTTTCACGTCAGCTCTAGCATTAAAATCCACAGTTGCTCCCTTTTCTCTGACAAATGCTCCAAAGACGTATTACCCTTTGGAAATTGCAGCTTATAGCATTTTCTAATTGCTTCCTAAGCTGTCGAGTTACCAGGGCATATTAAGCAGCACGCGCTTTAGAGCTGGCTCTCTCTTACATAAAAATATTAACCCCAATATTTTTGTATCCGAGGTACTTTGCAGCGCGTCGACGTCCGTGGCAGGTTTTAAACCCCGTAGCAGAGGGGATGGCCGGGAAGTCCCCGCGCAGGTGACACTCGGCTTTGATTAAGAGCGGTGATAAAGGCGGGATCCGCAGCGGAGAACGCCGCGTTCGGCGCCGCTTTCGGTTCGGCTCCTGATCCGTTTCCACCTCAACATGTGTCTACAGTGCTCCTAGATGGGACGTTGGGGATTTCGAACCAGGGCTCGTTTAAGGAATTTGCGGCTGGTGACAAGACAGGAGGCAGAGCTTGGAGAAGTGAGGCTGGTACCCAACATGTTTCTTGCCAACGGCAGCTCTCCCTTTTCCTCTCAGACCTACCTTTTTCTGACACCTTTGCTGTTTTTTTGGCAGTAGCATAGCTGCTCTTTGACAAAGACAGACATTGGGGTAAGATGCACTTTCGTCATTACCTCTTGCCTTTTCTTTCATTTCTCCTCCATCCCTCGTTTTTTCTCTTCACCAACTGTTTGCACTTGGGCACCCTGTGCATTTGTAGCAGGCAGCAGCTACTGCTGGTACCTCTCCCGGCCTTTCCAGGTATGGATGAAAATTGGTGAATGGTGCAAAGCAGGATCCAGGACGTGTCCCGTGCTCCAGCATGAGCAGCCCTTTCTGCAGGTCTCCCCAGGAGAGCACGGTGCTGTTGGCAGGGCAGGAGGGGCAGTCGAGGTCTCTAACCCGCTGCCGTCGTCTTGTGCTCCTCCGAGCTGCTTTTCTACCCTCTGGAAGAGGTTTGCAGGTTTTGCTGGTTTGCAGGTTTTCCTCCCTTCAGGAAAGGGCTGTCTGAAGCATTGCTCTCAGGAGAGTGTGAAGAGTGTACAGAGAAGTTGTAATCACTGCAGATTGTGGGATCTGGAAGAAAACCTTGTCCTTTTCCCTTCCCTTGCTCTTCTAAAGTGGTGGATCGGATAAAAGATCACTCTCTACCTCCTCTCCTCCTTCAAAACATGTCCTTCTTCGTGCTACTTCTGTCTTGTGTCTGTTGTGCTTCTCATAAACGTCAATCAGAATCACACAGAGCTGCTGGGAGCAGTGCCCCAGACTTCACTAAAAATTATCAGCAGATCCATATGCATGTCCAAACATTAACCATTCCAGTGCGGAATTCCTGAGATGCTAGTCATGATGTCGTTCGTTTCCCATAAATTTTGAGGGTAAGCAGTACATTTCTAGCAACAATTTAAAATGTAGGATTAAAGCTTTTTTTTTCTTTTTTTCCCCCAAAATCATCGCAAGTAAAACAAAGGTAAAAGGCTTCCTTGGCACTGCCTCCTTGCAGAGCTGCTGGGGTGGTTGCACTGAGGCTGCCTTTTACCACTCACTGTTTGCTTTTCATTGGGGTGGAGATGGGAGGCTCTCACAGTAAACTTTCTTCTGGTCTTTCTACTCAGCAAAGAAAAAGGAAATTCAGGAGGGGAGTTGGAAAGACTAAATATAGTGATTTTTTTTTGACAAAGTTTATTGACTCAGCACATTTCTCCAGGGAGTGTGGAGCCTTCTTGTTTCTTGGCTCTACCACATGTTCTCTTGACCCTGCACAAATCAAATAAAGAAAAGAGCCTAAAATGGTCTGGGCTGCTTCCCAAGTCCCACCTTGAAGGTCTGGTTATTTGAGGGCAAGCTAGGGAGGAAAGAGGGATGTTCCAAGACTTGAGCCTCAATTTTGGAAGTGTGTATGGGGATGTACAGGCCTTGATCTTTGGGCTGCATTGCAGCTTTGCTTGCATTGTGTTATAGTGAATCCAAATATTACTAGCTGTGTAAGTGGAGAAAGAAAAAAGATGATTTTATTGTCTCTATTGCTTGTCAGTGATGATTTCTATTTTGCATTTGACTCTGCTAGAAGTGATTCTTAATTTTTTAAATCTGCACCTAGCTGGCAATTGCAGGAATTGAGAAGGTGAACTTGAGCATGTTTTGTTTTGTGTTTTATTTGAGGCATGCAGAGTGCATGTCCAGTGAACGGTACAGAGAAAGTTGTGTTATTGAGCCTTATTTTAGTATTTTAGTTTTTGATGTCAAATTTCCGTCTTACACGCTTCCTATGCCCTCCCTCCTCAAGGATGCATACAGCCTAGTCACTCTGTCGTAATATTCTTTATTTTCAGGTGAACAATCAGAATAATGTTCAACATAAACCTGTTGGAGAACCTGAAGGTCTACATCAGCAGTCGCCCGCCGCTTGTGGTCTTTATGATCAGTGTAAGCGCTATGGCAATTGCTTTCCTGACCCTGGGTTATTTCTTTAAAATCAAGGAGATCAAGTCACCAGAAATGACAGAGGTACCGTACAAAAAGTTCCTTAGTTTAACAGTGGGAATATTTATTTGAGAAACATGCTTAAAAGTTGATGAGTTCCTTTTTTTTTTTTTCTCTCCAATAACTCTTTAATGGGAGTGCAACAACGTCTTATGGGATATTGCCTGCGTTAATACTTACCTCTAATTTTATGGTCTTGCAGTTGTTTAAATCACGATACTATTTGCTGTGCTTGGCAGGCAGTGGCTGGGACCGAGTGCTTTAGTTTTTGCAAACATCTTATCCCATTCTTGATGGTGTTTGTGCTTGCTTCATGAGCCATTTAATCGATGTTAAATAGCTTGGAACTGCGGGCTGAAAAGTAGATGTTGAAGTTGCACTACTCCAGAGAAGTCGCAGCCAAAAGTCAACTTGCTGATCTGATGTGAGTCTTTGTGTTTGCTTTAAGGACTGGAATACCTTTAGGTTTAATGATTTGGACTTCTGAATATCTGAGAATGAAACCTTAAAGCATCTCATCAATGATACCACGACTCCAGAAAGTACAGTGACGAGCGGGCAAGCACGGTCTTCTACACAGTCCCCACAGACTCTCGAAGACTCTGGTCCCATAAACATCTCTGTTACAATCACTCTGACACTGGACCCGCTCAGACCGTTCGGTGGCTATTCTCGCAATGTCACACACCTAAGTTCCACAATTTTTGGACACCAAATTGGACTCTCAGGTATGCAAGACTTTTAAAATTTAATTTATTTTTTATTTTATTTTTAATTTCTATTTTATTTTTATTTTATTTTTGTAATGTTGAATGGTAACTATGTAATCAAATCGTTCAGGAAAAGAAACAAAAACTTTGCAACCTACTACTGGTGAGATGAAGCTTTTGCTTAGAATGCCTGTGTTTCCAGATTAGATATTAGCAGATTCCTATACAGAAGCCTTCGTGGGTTTGCTTGAAAAGCTGTTCCATGTGCTCAGGGTGGAAAGATCTGCCGGGATTAGGCATTACTGTGTAAAATGATCACGGTAATGGCAGTGGAAGGTAATTATTGATTCAACAAAATTCTGATCAGGAAGTGCTTCTACAGTAAATATTTGGACAGCTTTATCCTGATGCATTTTCAAGTAGTTAAGTCAAATATTAAACTCATTAATGTATGTGCACTAGAAATCAAGTGGTATATTGTGTAAAATACAGGTAATCTAAAATACAAGTGCATGCATGAACAGACTTCAGCATTGCAAACACAGCAAGATGGATAAAATTTCTGTGATATTGTGCTACTGTCCTGTCATTACGTTTTGACAGGAGATTTAAGTTGTAGAGATTGAGCAGAAATAGCTAATGGAACTTCACTTAAACTTCTATGCAGGGCTGTTTATACAGCATGTTATTATAGTACTTGAAGGTGTCTTGAACCTCAGAGATCTATAAGAGATATTTGCTCTATCTCTAAATATCTAGTACTGTATTTGTTTTTACTTCTACATGACCTATCAAATACATATTCCTTTGCAAGTTGCCTGAATTTATTTTCAGTTTTAATATGACTTTATCCACATAAAGTTCCCTATCGCTGCCACGTTTCTGTAGTTATGTCTGCATTAATATCTGCAAATAAAAAATAAACTTCAGAAAAATCATGTGTTTTGTCACATGATTAAGTCATTGAGAGGGGAAAGGCTAAAGAGCTGTGGGTTTTTTGTTTGTTTTTGTTTTGTTTTTCTAAGAAATTTCCCTGATACATGAAATCACTTGTAAATAGCGAGTTTTTCTTTTTTAAAAAATAGACTTTTGTTCTTTTCATTAATAGTAAAGATCCTGGGCGACTCCAAAGGTACAGATCCAGGCTTATCTGTCATTTGTGCGCTTTCCTTTCCCTAGTGATTGTTGCTCAAATACTGCTGTGAATCAAAAAAAAAAAAAAAACTAATCAAATAAGTTTTTTGTTTCCTTTTTCCTAAAAGGCAGAGAATCCCATGAGGAGATTAATATCACGTTCACCCTGCCGGCTGCTTGGAACTCGGACGACTGTGTCCTCCACGGTCACTGCGAGCAGGTTGTGTTCACCACCTGCATGACTGTGACGGCGGCCAGCGGCGTATTCCCTGTCACGGTGTAAGTGTGACACTTCTAAACACTCTTTCATAGATTGATCATTTTGGGTGAGAATTTTCACTTTCTGGTTCCTCAGGTGGTGCTCTGAGGTTCCCTTTTCCTGCATTTCACCCAAGTAACAACCCTCTCTTGACTCTCGAGACACTGTCTTCTAGCAACATCGGATTTTTCTGTGGATGTTTTGAACTGTAGCCTTCCCTGCCTTTCAACAAGCTGTAATTTAAACTTCACTGGGAACAGCAGTCAATGAATATTTAAGAAAGATACCCTATAATTTATGTTCGCTGCCCTGTAGGCAAGCTAAGACCTAAGACTGTAAGGTTCTTACCCTCTTCCGTGCTGAAAAATCAGCACAAGCAGGATGCTGCTTTGCTACCAACCCCAGAAAGTACCTATCTTGAGAGTAGTTACCCTCTGTCTTCTCTGGACTCTGACACTATTCAGGATACTCTGCATAGCCCTGGATAGATTCACATGATAGCATGATACTTATGAAAACCAGCATTTTTCTAATTAAGCTATAGGGCATTGATTTACTGGAGCAGCATGCAGTAAAATTCTCATGTTGCTATAGGAACCATATGTTGTAATGCCAGCCTTTGGTTAAAGTTGTAGGGTTTTTTTTGTTTGTTTGTTTTTTGCTGTTTTGGAAGGTCCAAAATAAAATAGTATTTTACTCTGCCTTTAAGAAGACTGGGCTTGCCTCAGTTCAGAGACTTACTGAATGTGAAGAGTGGCATTTTGAGTGCTAATCATTTCTGCTTTTTTGCAGTCAACCGCCACATTGTGTTCCTGAAACGTACAGCAATGCTACACTTTGGTACAAGGTCTTCACCACAGCCAGGGACTCTAATACAAAATATGCACAAGATTATAACCCATTCTGGTGTTACAAAGGAGCAATTGGAAAAGTGTATCATGCTTTAAATCCCAAACTAACTGTTATAGTTCCAGATGTGAGTACCCACTGTGCTTTTATATGTTATGTTGAATAAATGCTTAGCTCGGGTTTAACAGAATATGTTCCTGTCCCAAATAACCATATTCAGGGCTGGATCTGGTTTCTTATTGTAGTGCAAGGGCCAGGTTTACCCTTGGTGGAAATGTTGGGTTCTGCTTATCTTCCATGTGCCTCAGGACGTTAATAAATAAGGTTTGTATTTTGAAATAACTTGACAAAAGGCACAGTCCTCCCGTAGAAAGAGATCCTTAGTACAGTTTTCTAACATGAAGAACATTTTGTCTGTGTGCCAGAATTGGGGATCTCTTTCATTGCTATGCTAGCTTCATAAAAGGGGAGAAGGTTGATTCATGAACTAATTTCTGTGCTAATTATTGCTTTAATATAAAGTACCAGCTCTCAGTGCCTTGGCAGTAAATGGCTTTAATTCTCTGTGCAGGATGACCGCTCTCTAATAAACCTGCATCTCATGCATACCAGTTACTTTCTTTTTGTGATGGTGATTACAATGTTCTGCTATGCAGTTATTAAAGGCAGACCAAGCAAACTGAGGCAAAGCAATACAGACTTCTGCTCTGAAAAAGTAAGTGTGGGTAACAAAAAACACTGACTGATAAGAAAACATAGAAAACCTTCTTTTTACATAGTTTGTACAGGCTGCTTGTTCTGATCTTGAGATGCAGGTTTTACTCTCTTGTGAAGATACACAGGTACTTCATTGTAAATAGGACGTAGGGGTGCTGTAAAGTACCTGTATGTGCTTTGTAGAGCCTTAGACTTGGACTGCTCTACCACAAAAGTGGTTTATTACTTGCAGTTCAGTAAACACTATAATTCTATTTTTATGCCATTATTATTATATTTTTTTGTATTGCAGCATTGAATGATACTATTGAATATCTTAAAATTATCCCATATCGCAAAAGACTTAAAACTTTGAATTAAACATGACACTTCTAAGAGTTGTTATCAAAATTAAGCAAAATCAGTGATGAAACTGTTGAAAAATACGCTGAAACATACTGAATAGATATTGTTATTCAGTACTACAGTGGAGGCCTGTATTTTGCTTGAGGGGTTAAATATGAATATATTTAGTTGTAAATTAGAAGGCTAATGTTAGCTTCATAATAATATTTTGATGATAATATTATGATGTTGGCATCATAAGAATATTTTATAGCTGTTTTCTTTTTTTAAAAAAAGTAGATATAATTATTAGATTAATCATGCTGAATACAGAACACCTTCAGACTGGCTTTAATTTCCTTTCCAAGCCGGACTTTTCAAGGTTCTTTGAAAAGGCAAGGGCAGATATGCCAGCTGCATGGAGATAAGGAATATCACTGTTACAGGATTACGAATTTGACTTAATTACATCTTTTGTTTTTCTTTTGTGTAGGTGGCTTTGTCTGAAGCATAATCCATCCTCTCCTTTTTTTTAATTCTGTGAATACATTATCTTGCAATGTTGGTTTATTCCAACCAAAGACATTTCAAGTGCCTGTAATTGATTTGTACATATTTATAAAAGTATATCCAGACTAGGTCAGACGATGCACTTGTTCCGCATTGTAGTGCGGCCGGAAACTTCAGTCTTTACCTGTGGACATAGCCGAATGTTTGTGTAGATATGTTTAGTGATATGGCTACATATAGTCAAAGCAAGATATTTTTGTCTAGCTGCATCTGGACAGATTAAGATGCCTTTGCAAATGTCTCAAACAAACCAACAACTATATGTTTTTCTTTTTTTCTTTTTTTGCCCAATGATATGTACAGTGTGTTTGAAACAGTATGCACCTTTGATATAATACTGCATTTCCCGAGCCACCAATCTACGACATCAATTAAATGTGTATTTGTGTGGCCTAATATCTTTTTCCATTTGCTCTTTGCTTGCAAGAAGAAATATCAACATTTTTAGATTTTCTTCTTTTGAAAAGAGAAATACATATTCACATTTTAATAGTGCTGTATTTAGGACAAACTTGTGCTTTTATTCATAGAAATTCATAGAAATTAAGAAGTAAAGTCCCATTTAAAATCTTTCTTACCGAAGTGCTAAGTTTGAATTTTTTTTCCTTTTTTTCCCATTGGCTTGCTGAATACCAGGGAATCAGTCAGTGTAGAGGTTTTCTGGAAAGCTTTCCACTTGCCCCCCATCTACAGCCTTCTTCAAATATGGAACTAGCATCTTTGCTGCAGAGTAGTTTTCTGTAACCTTTTTCTTCTGGAAGGTGAACCTTAATAAAAAAGATGCATTGTATTAACATTGTGTTGAGGCTCTGCACAGCCTTGGGCAAGTGCAAAATAATAAGAGGAAAAAGAATCCCACAGTCTGTAATAGAGCTTCAGTTCGAGACCCTCCATCTCTGAAAGGCAGCTGAAAATGACACTTTTTTATTAGCTTTGTCCAATTTCTATTTAATGCTATTCATTGAGGGGAGAACGACAAGGAGAGAGCTAGGGCTGTTTTGATTCAGGTCAAAGAAACTGTACAGTAAAACCCATATGTTTTGAGTCCATTCTTAAATCAGATGAGTTATAATGTGCTTTTCTCCCTCTTCCATTCTAGCTTTTGCTGTTTCTTTCTAGCTGGTTATTTAGGAAGCTCCTTAATTTTCATGAGTCAGGGTTTTCCTGCCAAGATTTCCACCACTGCTTTTAAAATCTCACTCGTTGCCTTAATTTACCTTTCATCTCATCTTTCAGCTGTCCTGTCAGGTAGTATAACTGCAGGTCTGTAAACATGTGCATATATATTCTTTTTTCTTCCTCTTTGATAAGTTTTTGCCCTAAGTATGAAGACAAAACAATAAACCCAAGCTAAATCCTGCAGTCAGTTTTGCTGGCATGAGATATGTAGTTTATTACCTAGAGACACTATTGTGAATGGTCTGCTGGCCGGTGTGTATGGGACTTCGGTAAGTTCTTAAATCTTCAGAGCATTCAAAGCAAAATAGTCACACTTTTCTTCAAAACATATTTCCATTATAGCATTTCAGTTCCTTACGTGGTGTTAATTAATGTGCGTTTTTCTCCAGGGATGTGAGGGCAAAGCTTTAGAGATGGCCTGGTTTGAAGTCTGGGGATAAAAGGAGGCTTCCGTTTTCCTCCTGATGATGCTACGGACTAGCACTGCCTCACTGTAATGAACCAGTAAAGTGAAAACAGGCAGAGAGCTTCTCATGAAAACTATTGGAGCTGCTCCCAACTCATGCATATGCAGCCTTCTGCGTTAGTGTTCACTTCCAGAGTGGCCTAAGAGAGTGGCTTGATCTGGGGACCAAAGGCAGGGAGGGAAAACTCAGTGGGGTTGTACTGCAGATCCTGGGAATAACTAGGAAGTACCCAAGTTAACAAGGATTCTTAAAAAAAGAAAGAAACTCAAGTCTTTTACATTTCAGCAAACTAAAATCCAACTGCAGAAATTCTGACTACAAGGTGGTGGGGAAAACAAGTTTGTGGGTTTTGTTGTTGTTTGGGTTTCTTTTCTTTTTCTAATCTGGCTTTGCTATTTGGTAATTAGAGGGGTCTGCTTTGCAATGTGTTACCCACTCTATTGGAATAGCCAGAAATACTCAAGTTGCGATCCACAAATGCAAAGGGGAGAACATTAAGGAGATGTGTTCCTTTGGCCTTAGCCCCCATGTATTGCAGCAAGGAGGTGAGGATGTCCATCAGGTTGGGATGCTGTAATACTGAGGAACTTCGGATTGTACTTAGGCGCAACGTGCAAAAGTTAAATGCAGCCAAACAGAAGAGTAAAAACTTAATATTAAAGTTCAGATCATATTGATCTTTCCTTTTTTGTTTTCTTTTTCTTTTTAACTATGACTTGAATCAGTTTTGATTCTATTTGTACGTGTTTTCTTGTTCTTAGAAAGCTGCCATTTTCTGTTGCATTTTTCTTTGGCATTACATAGAGAATCTGAGCCTTGGTTTTCAACCCTCTGCAGATGATTGTAGGGTTAAGATGGCTTTCTTTGTTTTATTTTTGTTCTTACATTTCACTTGTCTTGTTGCATGATGGTTAATAGCTGATTTGAAAATGACATTTCTCTCCTAGATTAATTTTGTGTTTGTAAGATGTGCATATTGCTTTGCAGAATAAAAACAATGAAGTTTATTCTGTTGTCTTTATTTTACTCACCAGTTGCTATGGAATTTTCATAAATCATCTAAGCTGCATGCACCAAGAGAAGAAAATACTTTTGAAAGTGCACAGTAGATTGGAATTTCAAGGTCTATGTTGTACTTCTATGTAAGATGCTTACAGGAATACGTTTTTTTCTTTTATGGATGGTATAGTAGGGCACATAGCCCGTGCCCATCATGATAAATGCAGGATTTGTGACGTGGACCAGTCTTTGAAACTGCTTTTTTCTTGATGCTTTTTGTCTCCGTGTTCAGTCACCGATAGGTAAAGCAAGCTTTGTCGATCCCGTGCAGCTGTATCCTTAATATCAGCTGGAGCACCAAGAAATGTGTGGCAGAAGGGAGTTGAAACAGCTTGGTTGACACTTCTGAAACTCATGTCTTTTGTTAACCATCAGATGAGCTTTTGTTCCTTTCACCTGTATGTGCATTTCTCCTTCTGGAATCCCAACAATTTCAGCCAAAGCCTCTCTCCTCGGAGTTGTCAATATTTTGTAGGACTGTCAGCAAAACCACCAAACAGGTTAACTTCTTGCAGCAGAGGAGAACTTCAGAGAGGGTAGGACCTCTGTAACGACAGAAGTAACCTCTTGTGATTGCTGTTTTCAGGTCACATGCCTTGGGCAAGGGTAAGAGATGTGGTCACTTTTCCTGGATGATTATCGTGCCTTCCACGGCCTCATTGCTACAGGCACTATGTACTTAATCAGCTGCTTGGAGACCAGATTCTGAGTATTTCAAAATACCAGTGGGTGGCTTGAGATCATTGAAGGACATGGATGGCAGTTGAAACCAAGATACTGTAACCGGATAAATTCCAGCGCTGGTTGCTCTGCAGCTGGAATGGGCAGCACCCCTGTGTTTGCAGTGCTTGATTAAGGGAAACACACTTCATATTGCTCTTGGAAGCTTGCTGAGTGTTAGGCACTGAATATGTGTGACAAGTACAAGAAGTACATGCTTTTCTGAGGAGCATGGTTCAAAGCATTCACACAGTGCTCTGACTTACTCTGGATGTATCCAAATGGTGGCTATTCAAAAACTGTGACAAATGGCAGCATTGTTTAAAGGCAAATCTATGATGCAGTTTCATAGCTTTTGTTGAGGAAAGGAACTCTGAGAACTAATAGAAAAAAAAAGTGATCAATTTTAACAGTATAACTTTGACAAATCCCCTTGGTGTGGCTGTAAGAAATGTGGCTAGTTATGAAATACCTGCCCAAAGTGGCATTACTGCCTATTATTTTAGCAAAGCAGTTGTCATCTTTGGTGTCTGCTGAATTCGGTGCCCAAGCCAGCAGTGGAGAAGAGAAAGGCAGCAGGACACTATTCACTTGTTTTTTGTTAAACAAGCTCTCTTTCATAACTTAAGCAGCCACTGTTTGGCAAACACACAGGTTTGTTCAATGAGTTATATGGAAGGGCAGTTTCCTTGAAGATCCTGTTTTATAGCTGTTTCTTCACAGAGTTACACTTGAGAAAGTTCATAGGAGGATGTAGGGTGAGCTCCCATTTATTCTAAAGTAAACAGGAGCAACCTGCTGTCCAGAGCATTTCACAATCCTTATACACAGGGGAAAAAGTATTTCACAACTTCTATGTACAGACCATCCTGGTGTAGCTCAGTGTCACAATTTTAAAGTTTTCAAGGCTCCTTTCGGGTTCTTAATAGAGCAACTTAAAGTGGATGTTTTCGGCAGGAAGTGCAGAGTAAAAACAGGCTGATTGCTTCGTTGTTACAGGACATTTCCTGGCGTTCAAAGGTTGAAAGGGTGGGCTGAGCAGAAGGGATTCATCTGATAACATGGCAATCAGATGTTTATTCATAATGCTAATGTTTGATAACAAACTAAAATAAGGGCAATGAAAAATTATGTAAAGCTTGCTCATCTGGAAAACAAATGCAAACACCGTGTTTGCAGTCAGATTATATCTCATGTTAGCAGGCTGCTACAGATTGGGCTGAGAGGTACCATCTGCCATCAGTGGTGGCATTTCTTTAATCGCGTGTTTCGTGCCAAATATTTCGATATTACTTGAAAGTATTGCTGAAAATGAGGAACCGCATCTGTCTTCTCACAACGGTGCCTTTTTTTTTTTTTTCTGCACACAAATGTCTTTACCCTTCCTCTTATAATACAGAATTTCAAAGGAAAGTTACCCTGAAGTTTATATGAACAATTAAGCTGAATATCGCTCTGTAGCTGCTAGCTTTTGCCAGCCTCTTGGATGTAGCCTGGGTATTGCCCTCAATGCATCTGGGGCTGAAAGCAGCTGAGCGAAGTGAACAGCAGAAATGCTGAGAACCAGGGTGCATCTTCACTGGATCTGAATCGTCCTTGAGTGCTGGTAAGAAAGCGGCGTCCCCCTTGGTCAGCGCGTGCCCAGGGTCTCCGGGGACCCGGGTTCCTCTCTCTGCCTTGCTGGGTGACTTTGGCAACTTCCTTGTGTTTCCATGTCCTTTATAAAGGAGTTTCTTACAGCAGTGCAAAGTTCTGTGACCTTTACTGATGGAAATGACTTACCCTAGGCTATAACATCCATCTGACCAACCATGCTGCTCTCTCCTGGGAGGCTATTGCAAAACCTGTAGGACTTCCCAGCAGGGCTAATACTCTTTGTCTTTCGAAGGTGTTTCTCTAGCATAAGGAAATCTCTGCTTAACCCCTTGGTTGTTATTTCACCTTTGTTAGGTCTTTCAAACACAATTCTTGATTCTTGCACGTTGACGCAAATTAATAACAAAGGGTTTCATCTATAGCTACAAAGAAAGTGAGTGATCCATGAACCAGCTTTTTCATAGCTCTCATTAAGGCTTGTGAACAAAATATTTCACCACATACTGCAGTCATTAACACTTATCCCTCCAGAGGACCCTTTCTGGTAATGACCTGCAGTGAGAGGGAGAAGAAGATGGCAGTATCTTTTCTGGCAGCTTAGGAGGTGTCACACCATGGAGTTGCACTGTCTGCTCTTACTGTGCAGCCGCTTCGGTGGGGAAGGGTTAGGACAAGCAGCTGAGAATTCGGAAAAATGTGGGCGAACCCATTGTGTCCCTGATGCATCTCATCCCAGAGCCCCACCTAGCCAGTGCTGCCACCCTCTCGCAGGCACAAGAGTGAAGGAAAGTGATTTTTGTGATCTGTAGATGGGGCTGTAGCTGCGTGGATCTCGTTCTCCTGGCTCCATGGTGCAACTTGATACCGAAGGGCGGATTTCCAGCTGGTTTAATTGGCCATCTCCCCCAGGAGCTGCCCTGTCCTCTCGGGGCTCCTCAGCTGCCTTGCGGAGAGCCCGGCAGTGACCTGCTGTGGTTGTTGTCAGCAGGGTTAACCTGTCTTCCCAGGGATCCGGGTGTACCCGGGGATACGCCAGGGAGTGAGCTGATGGATGGAGCGCCATGGCTCCGGACAACGTGGACAAGCCCTTGGCGAGTGGACACGCAGCACCGGAGCAACCGGATTCCTG
>NW_010588891.1:79388-91969 GCF_000705375.1 Tinamus guttatus | reverse complement strand
GGTGGTGTGATTAGAGCGGGTGAGCTCTTCGCTTTGCCTGGGGCGCTGCGCGGCTCCAGGGCTCCGCGGGGGACGGCCGGGAAGGACGTTTGGGCACATGGGGCAGGAGGGAGGTGGGAAAGGCTCCCCTGAAACACATGGAGCGGCCCAGGAGGGAGAGGAAGGTTTATTGGTTCTTTCTTTTAGTTTTAGCATGAGAGAAAACGCTCACCTTTTTGGCATGCTTAAAGGGGAGAGGCAAGGTATTAAGCTTGGCTTGATCCCGAAGGATCCTGGAGCATCCAAAAGCAGCTGTGCAGGATTGCTCCTCACCCGCCCCGAAACAAGCTCCCGGCCTGAGCGATCCCACGGGCCCTGCGTTGGGAAGCTCCAAGACGTTGCTCTTGGGATAGTGCCGCCCGCTCCTGGAGTGCGACGGGCTTCCAATCCTCTCCATTTCTCCATGTATTTTATTTTATTTCTTTATTTCTCCCCTCTTGCACCGCAGTTGGAGCTGTGGTGCTCACTGGGCTCTACCCAGGATCACTGCTGTGCCGAAAGCCTCAGTCGTTAGTGTGTGACGAGCTGCTGCTTCCCAGCTAATTAAAGCAGCGCTGATGGGCTCCCGCGCCGCTCCCAGGGCCTGCCGCATGCACAGCCTGCCGAGTCCCAGATTATCATCTTTTTATTTATTTCTCTATGCCAACTTGGCCCGTGCCGTGGGATAGATCGTAAACGGGCAGAGCTGCTTTATGTTTGAAGCTAGGTGTGTTTGCAATCGGCTGCAGCACCGACAGCTTGGTTTCTGGGGCTGGCCGGCCTTGTTGTTCTAGGGCTTCTATTTATTTATTTTTTGGTACTCCCATCAAAGGAAAACAGCCCCATGCATTTATTTTATTTTATTTTTATTTTATTTTTTTAACTGCCTCGTCCCTGCTTTGAGCGAGGGCAATTTCTGCCAAGTCCCAGGCCGGAGCTGCCCTTCTCTGGCACGTTTTGGACTCAAAGCAGCTGCCTGGTTTTGGTGCGAGACCTCTCCTTAAGGAGGAACAGACTTTTTTTAAAGGAAGGATGATCATTTTCTGCCTTTCCAAGCTCCCAAAGCATCGGTACTCATAAAGGATTTGCTTTCCTGTGAGCAGTTTATTAGCCCCAGAGCATCTCTGCACACAGGACCAGCTGTGGTTGCTACAGACCCCAAGGATCTGTTTGCTTGAATTAAGCACTGGGGGCAGGAGAAAGGCAGCTTTTAGTGTTAATGATCAGCAAATTGCATGTGAGGCTGTGAGGAGGAAGCTGCATCTAACAGGGGTTGTAAATTGTTGTTTTTTTGGTGGCTGAAACAGCTGAATTTTTACTTTGGGTAACCACTGGGTTACACGGTTAAAAAAAATGAGCTTGGTCTAAGCTGTTCCCAGCATGTCCTTGTCCAGCCTCTGATGGCAGAACCTCCAGCCTGTCCCCAGCCAGGTGATTCAAGCACTTTGCCATCTCCATGACCCCTGTTTCGTCCTCCTGGCTGTGGTTTTTAGGCCCATCCAGGCCCAGCCTCACGCTGGCCACGTTTGCTTTGACTTTTGACTCGTCTTTGACTTTTACCTCAGTGCAAGCAAGAGAACCGGTTTGCAGCTTGTGATGGCTCTGGGGCATTTGCCCCAACACCTCTGTGCAGAGCAGGCAAAGCAAAGCAGGTTTCCCTGTGCTGGGGTGGAGGGCAGGATCGCTTTCTTCTTGGCTCCTCAGTGGAGGCCACCAGTGCTTGAAGATCCACGCTAGCGGCTGGGTTTTGCCCCGTCTAATATTGCCCCCTCTGCCTTGTTTTCCACAGGATTTAGGGATGGAATCGACCTCTCTGGATGATGTCCTCTATCGGTATGCCAGCTTCCGCAACCTCGTGGATCCCATCACCCACGACCTCATCATCAGCCTTGCGCGATACATCCACTGCCCCAAGCCGGTAGGTACCGTCACGCCTCCGGCACGGGCCTGGTGTGGGAAGAAGCGCTCCATGGGGATGGGAAACCTCCTTTCAAACACCAGAGAAAGCACGGCTGGGTCGGTGTGGTGGTTTTTTGCCCTTCGGTGGTTCGATCGCAGGATTTCCAGCTGCCCTACAGTGTGAATGTCACTACATTCACATAATGTTAGTCTCGGTACTTTGTTTTGCAAATTACTTCTGCTTTTGGCCACTTTTCGTTTCCTCCCCCGTCTGCAGTGTGAAAGAACTTGCACCACCAGGAACAGTTCTTGCCTTGCCGGGATAACGGCCCATCCCTCTGCCTTGTGCAATATTTATCACATCCGCAGGCCACGCAAGTCCTTGGCAGTGCCTTCAAGGCCAGAGTCCCCAAAGGGCTTGTCCTCCTCGGAGCTTGGGCTCCGGCGGGAGCAGGTTTCCCTGTGGCCGAGTTGGCATCGCTTCCCGGGGTGATTTTTGACCTCCTGGTCATCCTGTGCTGCTGTTCCCGACCTGTAATTGTGGGAGGAGAGCAGAGCTCTGCTCCATGGGCACGCAATGCTCCGAGCAGGTCGCCTGAATCTGCAATATTCCAGTGCGGAGGAGGTGGCTTCCTTCCCCAGTACCACGCTGTCCTTCTCGAGGGACGTTTCTGTCAGCATTTTGCCTTGTCCGGGCCTGGAGCAGAGCACAGAGGAGCTGGAGGTTCGCGTGTCAAGGCTGCTTTTTCCTTTCCCTTTGCACATTGCTCAGCAGGAGCTGAAGCTGCATTTAGAAACAAGCAGGAACTTCAGGGAGAAGCAGGATGATGCTTTGCGGAAAGCCCCGTTGAAGGTGGGACATCTCCATTGCAACAACCCCCTTGCCGGGGGGAGCTCCATGGCACCCCTCGAACTTGCCTGGGGCCCATAACAGAGCAGAAAGTCACGTAACCCCTGTGCAGCTCCCATCCCGCGCGCAGCCTTCCCGGGCTCCGCTTGAAGGTCGTTGGGAGCAGCTTTCATGGCCACGTGTTGGCCAAGGAGGATTCTCCCCAAGCCTGATCTGTCCCTTGACCACACAGCTATCCATGCGTTTCTAGTTCCTTCCTTAGGGAGAACAAATTCCTCCCTTTCTCCTCCCCTGTGGGGTGCTGGAATGGGAACAGGAGAGACATTTTGAGAGACATCTTTCCAGTGTGATGTTCCCCCGTGGAAATTGCAGTCCCCAAGCTGGAGTGACCGAGCTGGTCTCTCCTCCATGTTGAGATGAGTGGGCAGCCCCACAGCAGCACATTTTTCTGCTTTTCTAGGGGGAAATTTTGCAGCAACCATGTCCCAGCCACCGAGCTACATTTTCTCCATGCTCATTTTCTGTTCCAGGAAGGCCCTGGGGTCTCTTGTGTTCCTCCTCCCTCAAGGGAAAGGGAGTTGTTTCCTATTGAACATTGTTTTGGATCAAATAAAACCCGCTCTTGCATGGGAATGGTTGCCTGTGTGGGAGCTGCATTTTCCCATGGTTTTGGGAGCAGAGTTGGTTTTGCCTGTGTAGCTCTCGGTGAAGATCTATTTTCTTGTTCACTTTTTTGTCATTTCAGAAATATATACATAACTGCGGCCTTTTTTTCCTCTGTCCGGGCTCTACTCCGATCAGGTTTGCAGTGTGGTTTTGGGTCTATAAATTGTCACCCACAAAGGCAAGAGGAAGCATATAAACAAAAATGAACTGTTGTGACCTGGTTGAAATAATGTATTTCTCAGCTTTTCTGTGCTCTGTGGTTGGAAGATTTACCTGGCCGCTGCCAGTTTTTTATGTCCCATGTTTTCTAAAGGCTCCTCTTTCTGATAGAGCTGCATGGAAACTCGAATTAACACTTTTCCTCTTATTTCCTGGTCACTGACCTGTGGCTAAGACACGGTGTGGATAAACCGGGCTTGCGACGGGGTGACTGCAACCATCGTCCTCCCATGGCGTTGTAGAGCAGCCGAGGCCGAAGGCTCCTGCGGTGACGCTGGGGCCACTTGGGTGCCACCCCGGGCCAGCTCGTCCCCTCACTGAGCTTCTCAGCTCTCAGGGGCACAAGGAAAGTGGCCTTTGTGCCCCCTCTTTCAAAACGCTCCGCAGGTTTCAGACACCAAGCGCCGCGGGAGCGCTGAGTGTTGGTTGTTCTTCACTGCAAGAAGCATCATAAAAGGGAGCTGGTTTATGAATGCAAAAAACACCCCACCCTCTAAACCCCCAATACCTGATGCAAAAGCAAAGAGGATAATGGTGTTTCAACCATCTAAATCAATTATATTCTCTATTTATTCTCCTTTTTTTTTTCCTGCCAGTCTTTCTGCAAGTGTGATGATCACTCTTTATGGGGTATTTAAGATCTCTGCAATACATTAATGCATCAGACAGGATGCTGTGAAGCTCAGGCTGAGCTAATGATGGCTCTGGTTCTTTCCGAGCTTGTGTCGTGCCCTCTGCCCGTGTTTTCTTTGCAGAGGGAGAGACGCTCCCTTTCAAGCACTCGTGTGCGAGCCAGAGCTGAACAGAGCGTGCCTTGGAAACGGGGGAAATTGCACTGAGGGCTTCTTCTTTGCAGTTCTTTTAAAAATTGAGGTTAAAATTGAATAACGGCGAGGTCTGGAGGAGCTGTGATGATATCACTGCTGGCAAGTTTGCAGCTGGAGAGCTGTGGGGAGGAGGGGAGGAAAGCTGGTGCCTCTCCTGAGGGCGAAGGGTATCCGGGGTGTCCGGATGGCTCCCAATTAATCAGTCTTGTCCATGGGAAGGGCAGGAGCCCAAGGATCCCTGTGCCAAGTGATTGGCAGCAAAGGGGCAGCTTTCGTTCCCCTGTGCAGCCTCTCCAAAGAAGCCGAGAGAGCATCGCTTCGGAAAAGGACGGGCCGGGAAGCAGGTCCCTCATTAAGCAGCAGCGCCGTGTTTTATTGATGCTTTCAGATGATAACGGACATTTGAGTTCAGCTCATTTAGGTTTTAAGCAGAACATAATTCCTTGCCTAGCAAGGAAGAGTAAGGATTCTTGTCTGTTCTGTTCTTGGGATCGCCCTTCACTCACTTTTGGTGCTGAGCAGCACCTGCAAAGTGGATGCAAGGCAGGTTTTGCCTGGGCAGCACACACATTTAGATGGATGTTTTAATACCTGTTTGCAACCTCACTTGCACGAGGGTGAATTTTCAGCCAGCCCACGGCCCGCCAGCACCAGGCTCTGCAGAAATAGGTGGATTAATAACCAGGACTCCCTGCAGACCCCTATGGATTGAGCAGGGCTGATGGCTGCAGACCTGAGCAGGCTGCCCAGGGTATGGGCCTGTTGGCCAGGGCTGGTGTGGGCTGGGCTGCAGAGCCCCTTGCGCTTCCAAAACCTCTGGATTTTGGAATCTGTCACGTTCTTGGCACTCACGCTGGAGCTGGAAGAGTTGCTGGTGTTGGACCTTTTTGCAGCATCGCGTCTGTCTTGCTGCAGACCCCGAGCTGCTGCTTGCTCCAAACAGAAGTTTCTCCCTTTTCTCACACTGCCCAGGCTCTGCTGCCATTCCCAGCAGAGGGTTCGAGTTTTGTCCCATCCTCTTTGACAAGTTTTGCTGTTATTGAGTTCTTTGCTCATTAGCTAATTGAGAGATATCCCCATCTCTTTTCTGTGCATCACAGAGTGTGACCAGGACAGCCAGGACAGAGCTCTTGCCACCGTATCCCATTCCCAGGCTCTCCCACATGCCAGGGGGATCCTAGGGTCATGGTGAGGGTCTGAGAGCCCGCACTGCTTTGGGCAAGTATTTGCAGGAGCATCCCAGGTTCGTCCTGCTCTGCTCCAGCAAGCAGCGGCTTTGCTTCCCATGGGATCCGGTGCAGTGCAGCAGAGCTGCAGACTCCGTAACAGCCTGTTTGGGCTGGGAAAATCCTACGTGTTGCTCTGCATCTGCAACATAAATTACCAAATCAGCTAGTTCTGCTTTCAGCCTGTCAGCGAAGGCAGCACAGGGGTCTCGCGGCTGCGATTGCCCATGGGCCCTCACCCCGGCCTTTGGGCTGTTTAAAGGGGGAGTTTGGAGCTCTCCCCATCCCTTGGCTGCTGCTCCCATGGGCAGGGAGAGCTGTTGGCTGGAGAAAGCCCTGTTAGGGCTCAAACAGCGACGGGCCGGGATGCTGCGGCGCCGTTGTCTGCAGGCAGCAATGGGCTGTGATTGCATCAACCAAAAGGAAAGAAAAAAACAAATTAAAACTCGAGTGAGAAAAGCCGAAAGCCATGAGATGACTTCAGCTCCTCGTGACCGCGTCAGAAGGGAAGGCCTCGTAAATTTGGCAGCGCCGGCTCCTCCAAACCCACGGGGAGCAGGATGCCGACTGGCTGCCACAGGGCTGGGAGCAGGGATGATGATGGAGCCATGTGCAGAGCCCAAAGGTGGCCGGGGACAACGTTGGGAAGCAGCTCGTGCCAGTGGCTTTGTGGCCTCTGCGAGCGGTGGGTGAGCGTCAGGCACAGAGAGCTCTTGTGGAGCAGGATGATTCCTGGTGCTTGGATAGCATCTCCTTCCTTCAAACACCAAAGCACATCCCTCCGTGTGTTGTGGGAATTTGTTTTTCCTTTGCTTGATGCTAATTTGTAGTAGCTGAGCTGAGGCACGTCAGGAAACATCTTTGGTGATGGGGCTTAGGGCCTCCTGGAGCATCTCCCGCTGCGCCGCATCTTCATGTTGCGGCATTAGGGCCCATCGCTGGCAGGAGCACCGGGGGCTTTTCCTCCCATTTGGTTTATGGGCATGAAGTGGATTGTGTTTTAGGGCTCAATGTCCCCTGAGCCACATGGAGAGGGAATGTGTTGCTGGTGGGGACTGCACATGCCCGAGATGGTCGTGTGCAGGGTTGGGGCTCGCCGCGATCCCATGTTTCAGCTATTTCTCCTCATTCAGATATTCCTGGCAGCAGCTCCAGGCACAGGAATGACCAGTGTCCTTATGGTCATGGCTTTAAGCATCGTGTGCTCCCGTTCCTGACAGTGCTGCAGCAGCCAGAAAGAGAAGATACAAGCTTGGAAAGGAAAAAAAAAAAAAAAAAAAGGAAAGGGGGGTTAATTAAGTGAAAAGCATCGTTTTGGAGGGCTGTTTTTGAGTATTTGTGTGTTAGGACTTGCAATACAAAGTGGATTTTTCTGCCTGGAAGCTGATTGCAAGTGACAGCAACGTGGGACCCTGTAACAACACAAGTGACCCTGGCCCCTCTGCCAGGCTGGGACAGGGGCTAATTGCTCTTGTTTGGGTCAGCGCCTGCCGCAGAAACCCCCTTTCTGCCTCCTCCGTCGGTAACGTCGACCTCTTTTGCACAGGAGCTGGCGACGATGCCCCCACGATGCTCCCATGTGCAGTGACAAAACCCGGGGGGTTGATGCACCTGTGGGAGCAAACTGCCCCCCAGGAGATTTTCCTGCGTCCCCTCGTGTCCCGCCGGGCCCGCGGTGACCGCAGGCCCCTTACGGCGTTCCCGCTTGTCTCCGCAGGAGGGGGAGGCGCTGGGGGCCATGGAGAAGCTCTGCCGGCAGCTCACCTACCACCTGAGCCCCCACTCGCAGTGGCGGCGCCACGGCCTCGTCCGCAGGAAGCCCCAGGCCTGGTGAGTCCCGGCCCGCGGCGTCGCGCGGGGGCAACCGGGCGCGTTTTCCTTCACGTTGGGTGGTGAGAGTAATTCCCGGGAATAAGCGGGGCCCTGGGGATAAGATTCGTGGTTCCCTGTGGGATTCTTGGGAAGAGCCATGATGGCAGTGGAAGCTGAAGCCTTCGCTGGCACCTCTGCTCCTGCTCCGGTGTGGGATCGGGATGCGGTGCCCAGCGTGCTGGCTGCTTTTGGATGAAGCAGGAGAACAGCAGCTTCCCCTTTCCCATGACTGTCTAAGGAAGCGGCACTGCTTTTTGTATATATCTGTGTTTTTTGTTTTTATCTTTCTTGTTATTTTTCTTACTGCCATATGAGCACTTTTTAATGCTGGGAAAGGCTGTCAGTCTGCCTTTCCTAGGGACACATCCCCAGTTACTCCATCCTTGTCTGCCTCTTCAGAGAAGGCAGATCCAAAGCCTGTTCCCACCGGCAATAAGAAATTTTATTAAGCTTCATGTCCTCCCAAACCAGGCACAGAAAAGCGGGTTGTTCCACAGCATACGGCCTGGAAGGCCAGCAGGCTGCATCCGTGCCCGCGATGCTTCCTTGTGCTGTCTCGTCTCCTTTTTCTTCACTCTCCTCCTTTTGTTGCTTTTTCTTTTCATTTCCTTTTTTGCTGGAGAGGATTTCGCCCATCTTGCAAAAAAATTGGTTGCTTTTTCTTTTCATTTCCTTTTTTTGCTGGAGAGGATTTCTCCCATCTTGCAAAAAAATCGGGGGTCATCAAGGGAAGGTTTGGAGCCTGTGTGCTGCCCAGAGCATCAGCTAGCAGGGTCACTGAAGAAGGCTCCATAGCCGTGAGCTTCATATGCACCAGCCTCGCCTCCTGCACAGGCTTCTGCTTCTTCACCTTTTAATGAGTATTTTGGCTCTGTCCCCTGGTTTCCTACTGATAATTACAGATCTCAACCCAATTGCACGGGTGTTGAGGCCCTGATGGAGAACTCCTGGGCTGGAGCTGGAGCGTTGCTGGAAAACACTTCCTTAATTTGCAATCTGTAGCTTTGCGATGCATTGCGCTCCTGGGTCCCGTCTGCTGGAGCCGCGCTCATTAGCGCTCCTCCTAACGAGCCAGGTAACGCATGCATTGCAATCTGTGGCATGGCTTCATTAAGCAGGGTAATTTCCCTGGGCCCCTGGCTCTGCCCGTCTCCCGCCACGCAGCACTTCTCCTTCCCTGCAGCTGCTCTGGGCATGTTTGAAGGGTTTGAGGAAGGAATTAGAGCTTAATTATCCCGGCGACGGGGAGCAGAGGCTGATGTGCCTTCGAGTCGGCTGCTTCAGCGCAATCCTCATTTTGCACCTTCGTTAAAACGTTCGCTTGCAGCATCGCTGTTTAAGCTCGCGAGGCGCCCGCGTTGGCACTCGCCTCTGCAGTCTAACAGAGCCGAACCATAAATCGAGCGTGTGTAAACACTGCCGGCGTGTGTGCTCATGGGCACGCCGTGGGTTTGGAGGGGGTAAAGGCTCCTCGTGGAACCCCTTTGGAAAATAATCCCTCCCCTGCAAGCCGCTGGCTCTCTCCAGACTTTCAAGCAATTCAACCCGGAGGCACAGGAGGGTTTTTGCCCCGCTGACGAGCACCGAATCTGACAAAATGCTCAAACTGTTGATTTTGCTGCTGAACAAATGAACTGGCAGCCAGAAGCAGTAGAAAATATCCGAAAGGAAAAAATCCTGCCCTGGCAGCGAGGGTGGAAGAAGCTGCTTCATAAGAACGGGACCTCTCTTTCCCCTTACGCTTTTTTCCAAGCTCACTCATGCTCTCCAAGCCCCAACTCGGATCCCGCTCGTCCTTCCTGGGGGCAGTTTTGGCTTCCACCCCATGTCCCGGAGGAAGTCAGCATCGGCACCTAACAGGGATCTCTCTTCTCCGGGAAGGGGTTTCTTGCCTAATCCGCTGGGTTAAAGCAGCTCGTGTTGAAGGCGACGGGTCTGTGACTTGTGCCAGACTCTGCAGCATCACTTGGTCTCCCGCAGGGTCCAAGTTGGACCACAGCCATGTCACCACTCGTGGGTCCAAGAAAAGGGCCAATTCCCTGCACTTGGGAAGCTGAACAGGAAGTGAGATTTTTGCAGTATTATGTGTTGCCTTTTCCTGCTCATGTCTTTTGTCAGAAAGCAGGTTAAGCAGCTGGTTGGGAGAAACAAACAGGGCAGGTTTTTGTGGTGTTCCGGATGATCCTGTGGGATTTGCAGAGCTGCAGGGACACAGAGAGCAGCTCCGAAAGCAGAGGGGGCTGGGGATGCTCTTGCATCTGCTCCACAGGATGGGATATGGGAAGTGGAATGGGGACATTCCTGGCCCCAGACGGATAGTGAAGCCGGAGGGGAGCAGGCAGGACATGTTCCCACGTCCATCCCAGCAAAAAGCCAGGCTGCCGGGAAGCTGCGCGGCAGCAGGGAACCGCCGCCTGCTGCACCGCTCCCGAACGGGATCCGTGCTCTGATAAAATAAACAGTTTAGGGAAAGCAAAGCCCTGGGCACATAATTTGGCAGCTGATCACTGCCTAATTGCAGGAAAAACAGTGGGGGGAAGTGTTTTTTTATTTTATTTTTTATTCCTTGGGCTGGTTTCTGATGAGAAAACAGGCCTGAAAGATCAGACTTGAAGTTTATCTATCTCCCTTCCCCCCTGAAAAACAAAAATGCTATTTTCTTTCCCTTTGCATCAATGGAATTTAATCTATTTAAAGTAACAAGCAAATAGACTCCACAGCATGCAGAACTCAGACTCTCAGTGGTTTCATGTTTGCCGTTTTCCGCAAGCATGAAAGATCTCTTTCCTTTTTTTTTCTCCCCCTAAGCTTTCCTGGCTTTTGGCTACACAAGAGCCAGATCTGCAGCCGCTGTGGTCATCAAGAAGTGACTGGTGGGCAGAATAAAATGCCAGAGGATGCCCCACGGCAAAGTGCAATTGCTTCCTTTCTCCACAGGGTTGAGAGCCAATAGTTATTTGGACATAAGAGTCCATTTCTCAGAGCATTTCCTTTTTTCTTCATATTTTATTTTTATTTTTTCTATGATAGAGTTTAAAGAAAATGTTCCTATTGTTTGTTTTCATGCAAACTTGAATAAATTCTTATTCGGGTCAAATTGACTTCCAGGAAGTCATTTACAGCAGCAACAATCCCAAAGTGTTTTCTTTTAAATTCTTGATTGGTTTTCTGTTGGCACGGGTGCAAATTGCCTTTTCTGCAAATGCATGTTATTAATGGGCCTCAGCTGCAGTTTTTTTATTAGACCGGAGCAGAGTTAGCTGGAAATGTTCCAGCATGGTTTCTCTATAGGATGATGCAGGTTCCTCGAGAGGAAAATGTTTCATAAGGAGGAGCGTATAAATATGTTTTATTTGGCGGGGAGGAATTCAGGGGAGAAAATGGAGTACTTCAATAACAGCATATTTAAATTTTCTTAATAAGTCAAAGAATTCTAATTAATGGAAAGCATTTTGATGGATCCCAAGTGCTTGTTTCTTTGATTTTTGTGTAGCAGGAAATTAAAAACAAGTTAGAAGAATCTTTGGGAAAACAGACTTCCATGTAAGTGGTGCAAGCAACTCCTCAAGCAGCTCTTCTCCTTTGTTATACCTGCCGGAGATATTTATCAAGCTGCTGCTTTGGACAGAGTTATTTCATTTTCCAAAAATCTTGTTGCTTTATGGTTTAACCGGGTCCTTTTCCTAAATGCCACAGAGATGCAATGAAATGATGCTGCAACCTTTTAGACTTGTCAAAGCTGAAAGGAAGACCCGTTTTCTGACAAAAACTTAGCCCTGGGTGCAGCTGCCAAGCTTAGGAGCAAATCCCGACTAAGGACAGGCTCCAGGCTCTGCCTGTCCTCCTCACTGCCCGCCCTGGAGCTAAATGGCCTGGACGGGAAGTTGCCAGCAGGGGATCACAAAACCAATAAAGAGATTTTTGGAATTGCTTTGGGAAAAGCGCATGGTCCCCGTCCCATCCCGCAGTGGGAAGTGGACGGTTGAGCCAGCCCTGTGCACACAAGACCCTGCTTTGCTAGGGTGGGTGTCCCTCAGATCGTGATTTAGAGATGATAAGAAAGAGCCATCTAATCTCATCTTCCCTTTATTATTCATTATTACTATATAATAATTGCTATAATAATTACTACGTATACACCTCAGTCACATTGCTATTTGTATGCCTGCTTTAAGCTAAATAAATACATTTTCTTGGCTCGGTTCCTCCTTTGAGGCTGGGAGAGCTTCATCCTTTTGCCGACATCGCTGCTACCAGAGCACATGAGCCTGCTGGAAATGTTTATGTTCCTTCCCTCCTCTTCCAAAATATCTATTCTGGTGTTGGACATGCAGCTTTTAAAGCAGGAGCAGAAGCTCTGAGAAACCATCTCTGCACTGAGACATCCAGAACTGCAGGACAAGTCTTTTATCCCAATCCTTTACTTTAACCCCCCCAAACCAAGTGGCGAGTGTAAAATATCGGATCCTTCCCATGCCCGTGAAGCTTTTAGATTCACAGGACGGTCTTGGCACCAGTTCTGTGTATCCCAAGAGCAAAACCCCAACCGTTGGTCAGGGATTCCCCAAGTGAGCACTGTCATGAGCTATCACCATGCTGTAGCGTGGGGTATTGGCACAGCTTCGCCTACCAGGATGAGGAGGAAAAAAGCAAACGAGCTCAATTTCCCCAAATGTGGAACAAATATTTGCACAGAGTGGCTTCTGCCAAGGAGTTACTGGGGTTTGGTGCATGGTTTCTTACGTGGTGCTGCTGGTCAGAAGCAATTTGCTGCTTGCAGCTGGGGACAAGTCTGTGCCTTCCCCTATGGAACAGGCTTGGAGCATTTGGGGCTGAACCAAGTGGGTGTAACTGATTCCCGACGGAAAGTCCTCGGGATTTGTTTCAGGGTAAGATCTTCCTATTGAGAATTGGGGCCATTCTATGGAAAATTTGATGTCAGGAATAACATTTTTTTGCAGCTCTTTGTCAACACAGTATGCTCATTTCCAAGGGATGGTTCAG
>NW_010588891.1:67350-78219 GCF_000705375.1 Tinamus guttatus | reverse complement strand
GGCGGACCTGGAGCGCAGCGCGGCGCACGTGGACGCCGTGGAGCTCTGCTTCACCGATCTCACGGAGGAGATGCTGCTGCAGCTGCTGCCGGCGCTGGGCGCCCTGCCCCGGCTCACCACGCTCTCCCTCAACGGCAACCGCCTCACCAAGGCCGTGCTGCGCGACCTCACCGAGGCCCTCAAGGACCCCGCCAGGTTCCCCAGCGTCACGTGGATCGACCTGGGCAACAACGTGGACATCTTCTCCTTGCCGCAGCCCTTCCTGGTGGGCCTCAAGAAGCGCTGCCCCAAGCAAGGCAACCTGCCCACCATCTTGGAGTTCGCCGAGGGCCAGCCCGGCGAGCCCGAGGGACCAGAGGGCTCCGCCGAGAGCCATGAGGAGCCACAAGGGCTCGACCGCCTTGACTTGCGGCCCATGGAGCCGGCGATGCTGGGGCAGGAGGCTGTGGCCGCACAGACGTGATGGCCGGTGCGGGCGCCTCTCGGGCGCCTGGCGCGGGGTGGATGAGAGACGAGGCCTTGGCGGCGCGGCCGGGATGCAGGGTCCGTTGGCGCATGGGAAGCGTTGGGATCCGCACAGCCTCCAAACCACGACTGACCGGCTGTATTTTTCATGTTAAAAGCCACGTAGATCTGATCGCATTGAATAGTTTATATTTTATAAAAGCTGGACCGATCTTTTCTAAACGTGCTGTGCTTTGTCACCCCTCGCAAACGCCCATGTCACCACCCATCCTTGCAGTGGTGGGAAGGACAGCGAGGAGCAGCACATGATGGATGGACAAACATCTTCTAAAGGTGACAGCCGCCGGGACGAAGCCTGTACCGATATCGGGCCTCAACCACAGCCATCTTCAAGGAGGCCGAGGTCGAGCCCTCACCCTTCCAGCCCGGCCCATGTTGCTTCAGCTCTTGAGCCGCTCTTGGGGATCCCGCTCTGGTGTGGGGCTCAGCTACAGTTCGTTGCTGCTGACAACACCTGTGAGAAATGTGTGTTTCTAAAAGGACAAAAAAAAAAGAAAAAGAAATAAAACTGTTTTTTTTTCCCTCCCTCTATCACTGCTGCTCTGGGCTGGGGGCACCAGTTAACCAAAGTTTTAAAGCCTTGGAAAAGTGATTGCGTCCATTCCCCCGGGTCCAGAAGTGCTTTGTTACTACTACATTGTGGATTTTGTTCTTTTTTTAAATTTTAGAGACACGGATATGGGTTTTTTTGACAGCAAATGACTTGCTCCAGTGCTGGAACAGTCCCTAGGGCTGCCCAACCGCAGGTTGAGGACTTCCCCCTAGCCGAGGACCAAACTTACTCCCTTTGCTAGGGAGCCGCTCCGTCTCCGTCCGCATCCCCAGCTCAGCAGGGTTTACAGCCTCATGCTCCGGCTTTTAGTGAACTGTGGGCTTTGCTTTTTCTGGGTGTAAACACAGGCCTTTTGGTCCTCCCTTTGCCTCCGTCTGGTTCCCACTAGTGCACAGGAAGCCGCATGCCTTGTGGGCTGCTTCTCTTCCCTGTGCAAGCAGGAAACTTAGAAGAAACTCTGCTACTTGTTCTAATACATTCAGCAAAGTTCAATATGATTTGCATGTAGCCGAGGCTTTTTGTTTGGTTGGTTTTTAATGCTAATTCTTCCCAACAGGCATGAAAAAAATTGCAGTGAATAAAGGATTCTGTTTGAAATGAAGGAATTTTACCCATAATGGAAATAAATGAGGATGTTTAGTAAAGACTTGGTGTTGAATTTGCATCTTGGGCTACTCGCCCAGCCAAACCTGCTCAAGGAGGAGGAGGTGGTCGAAGAGCAATAAGGGTTTTTCTGCATGGGTCACCAGCTGCCTAGAAAAATAAAAAGCCCAGGTTGTTGGCTGGAGCCTGCAGGATGGACACAAGATGTGCAGAAGCATCATAAAAGTAGCATTTCTTAATTTTTATTTTATTTATTTTTAAGTTTATAATTCTCACCAGGGCTCAAAACTTTCCAAAGCTCCTGGGGAGCCTGTCAGAAAGCGTGGAGGATGAATTATCCCAGCGCCGAAAGAAAAACAACCAGCAAGGGCCTCATAAGCAATACATACATGCACACTAAAGCATACACCAAATAAATGACTTTCAAAAAAAAAAAAAAATCCACCCCGACACGGCGCCAGTAGATGCAGTTATAAAAGCACCAGGGCTTTAGCTAATCAGGCTCTTTTCCTTGCAGTGCAGATTAGGTCAATTAGCCAGTTATTGCACTTCAGAGCAGCGATGATGCTGTGGGCACAGTAAAAAGTGCTTTTTTATTTTTATTTATTTATTTATTTGAAAAAAAAAAAAGAAAAAGAAAGCAGCAGGAGTCTGCTTCCCTCTCCAGCCCATCAGCATCAAAACAAGCCTGGCGCTCCCCCGTATAGCATTGCTATTGCCATCGCTGCAGACGGATCCGGAGCTTTTCCGTAGTCCAAGAAGGGCAGAGCCGTCGCTCCCATGCTTTTCCTGCAGCCGATCAAACACACCGTGTTCACACGAGGCGTTTTGCACCCAGACTCTCACATCTCCGTGATTTCCTCCCGTTCACCCCTCGGGAAGATGCTCGGCCTTTCGTGCATTGTTGCCACGAAAGCTCCCGGTTTCCATTAGCTGGAAGCACATCGGGAGCCGACGCTATTGCCAAGGAAACCGGCTGGTCTCGGGGACACGACCCGGTGCTTATTGGGACGGGGGAAAAAAAACAAATCCAAGGCCTGCGGTGCGCTCGGGTGTGCAGCACATCAGAGCCCGGAAAGGCAGCACGGCTGCAAATGCCTCCGTAACGCCCGGCACCTCCGAGCTGGGATCTGCCCAGTGGGGTGTCTTCCACCAGGAGGTCGTGCACAGCCGGCATTAAATGACATCATTAGCATTAAATCTCTTCTAATATCATCTGGAGGACTGCTAATCGGGGAGCTTCTCTGACAGCTCTTAAGAGAAAAATAAGAAAAAAAGCAGAAAGTGTTTAGGTGAATATCAAGTTTTGGGGTAAGGGGGCTTTGCTATTTCAGGAAAAGTCTTTGGGCCGTTTTCTTACAGAAAATACTGCTTTAACTCCCTACCATGGACCTGGAACTGTGCTTTTAAGCATGTAGCACAGTAAGAAGGATTTCAGAGCGTCTTAGCCTGAGATGCCCTGTCCTCTCCATCTGCCAGGTCCCTGACACCGGTGCCAAAGCAGCGGCTGGGAGACACGAATCCCTCCTACCAACTTAAATTACCCCTCAGTCTTTCCAGCAGGTAAAAAAATGGGAAAACTGCTCCAAGCTGGCAGTATTTGCAGAGGCCTTGAGATGCTTCCAGACACAGCATTAAATAAAAGCAAAGGATTAAGAACACAAGCTGAACGTAATCCACAGCTGACACTGCTCCCGCTAGTTAATGGATAAAATGTACAACCTTGGAAGGCTAAGGGTCCTCAGAGGCAGCTCCCAGGGCTTCTCTGCATAAGGAACCATCAAGGGATGGTTTCCTCGCACTGCCAGGATCGATTTCAGTTTTGGAAACATCTCACGGCTGCAGTTTACAGCCCCTTTCGGCAGTCTTAAACTCTGCATTTTCTCTCCTCTCTTCTGTAACGCTGCAGCACCCAGTAACTCTTTCACCTGAAAGAGTTAGTAACTCTGCTTAGGTGAAAGTAACTCTTTCACCTGAAGCTTAGCTTATGGTGTTACCCCAAATGGAAACCCGAATTTAATGCAGTTAGAAAAGAAGCAATCTGCTCCCCACTGCCCTTTGGTTACTTGTGCAATGGTCTCAGTCGGTTCCCCACACACTAAGCGCTTACTGGTTCGGTAGCATCTCCTCAACCTTTCATCCTTGTTTTCCATTTTATTAATTCACTCATAGGAGAAAATAACCCCATGGTGCCCACACGGGCACATGGGGAAGGTTTGCTTAGCTGTGTGGTCTGTTTGCTTGCACGATAGGTGAAATTCCTGTGGTATAAAGATCATATAGAAGAGACTATAGCCCAAAGCATCCTATTAGGGGCACATCTGTCCGATGGGTATAAAGCCCTGGAGACGCAGGGACTGGTCCTGTGCAATAGTCAAAGCTAAAGGGGTGCCCAGAGCAGGGGGAGCTGCCCCATCCCGGCGGTGGCAGAGGGATCCCACCCTGGACACCGGGATTTAATGAGATTATTTGGGGTCTAACATTGCTGAAGGCAGATTGTGTCATGCCGGCTTGCAGCTACCCAAAGGCCTTGCTTTCTAACATGGATCAGCTTATCAGGGGATATAGAGGAGAGCAGAGAAATTGCCAGAGTGATTAACAGCAATTTGAAGCCGTTCTATCAGGAAAAAAGACTCAGCTGCATGGGATGAACCTGGGGCTGGTGGAGAAAGTCTGTGCTGCATCTGTCCCACAACTTTAATCTTATTTTGCACGTGTGGTTCAGCTCAAATACAATAAATACATGCTCTGCACAAAACAAAGGTCCTGCACGAAGGGCCGGGCTCCCAAACACCCTCTCGAGAGCTCCCTGCAGGAGCAGGGCCAACGTTTTCCAGGTTCAGCTCTGAAAAATCGTCTTAATTTCCTGCAAACACAGAGCATCTTTCATCCTGGCCGCTACCAGGATGCTGCTACCAGGACACGCACTGGGAGAGAGGACCAGAGCAGCGTTAAATCCGATTCCAAGGGCACGCACCTCCGTGCAGCTTCCTCCCAGCTCCCACCTTGCTTGGAAACAACTTTCATCTTCCTCCCAGCAGGAGCCCTGTGCATCTCAGAGCCCGAGCAGCGCTCGCCACAAGGATTTCACTTATTTGCTGCTACGGTGGAAGGCAATAAATAGCCGATTTGACACAGTTAAGTAAAAGCACTTGGAGAGCTGGCCGGCTGCTCTGGTTTTCCTGGCTCACCGGGTCAGCTGCTGCTCTCCAACTCTTTCCTCCATAACCGGGAGCTCCTGGAGCAACCCGGCCCCACAGCGATGCTCATTTGAGATGGTTTGAGGGGGCACGATGGAGAAAAGGGCTGTATCCTCAGCCGCCTCCCCTGCTGCCCTCGTGGGCCATGCTGCATAACTGTGACTTATCCCCAGGCCATAGCGTGGGCATCACATTTGCTATCAGCTAAACGTGCCCATAAACTGCCACCTGCACAAATCACTGGCATCTCGACCCAGATGTTTATTAGTAAATCAAGGTGAGAAAAGAAACAGCAATATCCCACCAGGAAGACATCAGCGGCATCAGCCAAACTAATCACGAGGGGGTTCGTGGAGAGACTTTGTGCTGCAGCTCTTGTACACAGCTATTTTACTATAAACTATTAATAATAGCGTTATGAAAAACCTAACTAATGCAGCACAAACTCAAGCAGCCGCTCCAAGCAAAACAAGCAGGTGCCAGAAAGACGCTACAGCCCTGTAGATAAAGCTGATTGAAACAGCAGGGATTTCTGCTTCAGTCTCCACAGCATAAATAATTTATTTTTCTGTTTTGCTCAGGTTTTACAGTTACAGGTGGAGCCGCTGGGCTGTGAAGCCACTTGACTCCCATGTGCCTGGGTTAAAAAAAAAAAAAGGGATTTAATTCCTTTGGGTTCTCCCAACACTGGGTGTTTCCATCCCCACAGAAAGGAGGACTTTTGCTCCCATAAACAGTTTATTCTCCATTTATGCCCTCTGTATGCACACACATAAACAAATTGGGGCTTGGAGCATCAGTATTTCTTGCCAAGGAAAAGGGAGCCGCTGCCTTTGCTAGTCCTGCTGTAAGAAACATGATTAACAGCCAATTAAAGGGTGACATTTCACTGTGCGGGGGATTGCCGCTTATCAATAAAAACTGCAAATCTCAGGCAACAACCAAACATGAACTAGCAGCAAACTGGTAAAAAAAGAGTCTCCCAGGGTTTCAAATTTTTCCCTATCGGAGATGCTCTGAAGTCAATCACTGCCCCATCTTGTGGTCTCCGGCACCAGGTGGCAAAACAGGGCAGCCTCCTGGAGCATAAAGTGCATATTATTTTTTATTATTGTATGTTTATATTTTCTTGAGTGTCCACATCAATGGGCAAAACAACGCAAGCAATTCCTCATTGTAGTTTCTTGCAGTCCGGAGCTGGGGCCCGAGTAAAATTAATCGTATTCGTCCTCAACCATTTTAAGCATGAAAACCAGGACGCTCGCATGCACAAACTGTCAAAATACGGGGCAGAGTGGTCCTACCAGAGCACTTAAATGACATGTCAACCTTGTCCTTCCCTGCAGGCACCCATGAAGCTTGATGAGACTTTGCAGAACAAAGTCAGGCGCTAGGAGCACCGCTGGCCACAGCTATTTTGGGCCCTTCCTCAGCCCGCAGCTCTCTTGGCTTCATGCAGACCATTCAGTGCCGGCCTGGAGCACCGGAGGGATTATAACAAAGCATTTGCTAACGTGGCAGCTGGAAGAAAACAACCCCCTAAATTTTCTTTGCATGACACTCTCATCTTAGTCATGCGGTGCTGGAAAAGCTATCCCTTTGACAGCGCTTTTGCCTCCCTCATTTGAAAAGCTGAGGGAGAGGAGAGCTGAAAATTGAACTGCTCGTGCATGTACCTGCAAAAGAAAAGGAATCCGAGTTCCACATTCCAGGACATTTCTTCACTCTGCAACGGTGACATGCTGGGAATGATCCTCCCTCTGCTTGCAGTGAGTGGATGCAGCAGCTAAGATTGATTTAACTGAAATAGCAGCCCCCAAGTCAGAAACCCAAGCACATTTTTAGATTTGATAGCTGCAGTGCAGTAATTACAGTAATTTGTATTTTTGCAACAGTGATTATTTTAATGCTGCTGCACATGCAATTGCTTTACAATGACACATCAAGAGATAATGATAACTAGCATTTATATCAACTGTGCTGCCCGTGGTTTGCAGAAAGGAAAGGGGAGCACTCAAAACGCAGCCACCTCCCCAGGCTCCCAGCTCCTCACCCTGACACGACACCGGCCCTTCCACACTTTCATTCCCATCTTTTTTTGTGCAACACTGGAACAAGCAAAGGATGAAACAAGTGAACCTTAACCAACCATGCTAGCAAACCATACGCACAAAGCACGTGTAATAACTGTTTCGTTTAAACACGTTCTCCCACCTGGAGCACTGTATCTCCTCGGGTCTTTTTCTTTTTCCCTAATTCCTTCCCCTTTGGACGTGGTTTTCCATGTGCTCTGCCCACAGTCCCTGCCTTTTGCCCTACTCATGGGCAAATTCCCCGGGCCGAGATGCCAGGTCAGTGCTACCTGATCCCCTTCACTGCATCAAGAGGAGCCTGAGGATTCGGGTCTAGTTATTATTAAATGAGTATTCACACAGACCAGTGACTTTTTTTTTTTCTCCCAAAGGAATTACTGAACGACATTCCCACATTCCCATTTTTCTCATTGCCAAACTGACATTCCACCACGCAGCTTCTCTGATTAAGATTCTTTCTTTTCTTGCAGCTTTAATCTTCTCATCTACTTCAGGTTTATCTCAACTTTGGCTGTTGTTAAATGCTGGGGATTCCTACCAATTATTCTTTCAAAATCCTTAGAAAACCCAAAATAACTATATTTTAAATCAGTATTTTTCTATGGTTTATTTCCCAGTGCTGGAAAGCCAATGCGGTTCAAAAGTAGTAAGAAAAAAACAACAATTTTATTTCTTCTCCTCTGAACACTGTAAGATAATGTTCTCATTTAAGACGTGTTGTAGTATTTCATGTTCAGGGCACCTATTTTGTTCCAGAGGCTCCATGTTCTAATAGGAATAAAACGTTCTGTTTATCTTGGACAAAAACAGCCTTTTGGCTGATCCCTGCTGAGGAATCCTCTTTTTGATGAAAACAATAAACAAGTAATAACAAAATGGAACTCATGAATAGTTAACTATAACAGATTCCACCAAGTTGCAACTTCAATGAACTCAGATAAACTGTTTCCTGTTTACCTAAGTATTCCCAAATCAACTATTCCCTGTTTTAATGAGATAATGCCATACATACTAGGAAGAAACAATTAGAAAAACAAGCTGCAGCAAAGCTATCCTGGGCAAATTAAACAGCACATTAAACAACTGAGCAAAAAACTGCTGAGTTTCTTCCATTTACTGGGGTTTGAGACCCTCCTTGGCTCCACTACCATTAATAGCAGCCAGAATCTCATTTCAGAAGAACTCAGTTCCTTGTGCTCTTTCTGGACCCTATAAACCCATTTCTTATGCATATCACACGGGCTAAAAAATGTCTTCTGTCAACAAATTCTAACGCACAAGCTCTGCAAACTGGACAAAAATAGTTTTGTTTCAAGAACCAGTGGAACAGAATGTAACTTATTTAAAACTTTAATTGAAATAAATGTCCCTGGAGCAACCCATTCCTATCTGAATGCATGTTTGAATAGCACAACAAAGCCAATTAATTCCAAGCAAGTTCTGCCTATGCCATCGCCCAGGTCGAGTGATTATGGGAAGCCCCACGTATTGCAGGGGTGCCCTGTGGAAGGATTGGGGTTCATTTACCTGTGCAGCGCTACCTACTTTATTATTATTGCATTTTTCAAAACTCGTGCTCCAGACTGAGCTCTCTCATGTGATGCCACCAAGTGGGCAGAATCTCCAGGAGCTTCTGCACTGTTGGGCTGTCTTGGTGGACACATTCAATCCCTTCGGGTTTGCCAACTTTGCAGTAACCCAACGCCTCCCACGAATCCAAAAAGAGCATCAAGGCCATAGAGCTTCCCAGTCACATAAAGTACACCAATGTAACTGAAATTTCAGCCTCAAGATACCATTTTCCTCCAGCACCTCCATTTTAAGTCTTTCTCAAAAAAAGGGTAATCCTCTATTCGTCAGCTTTGCAGTTCTAGTCAAGTTTTAAAACATTAAGCTAAATAGTTGCATTTGTCTCATATGTTCTCTCTTAGTGGTACTTAGGGCCTAATCTCTGTACTAATTACAGTAGCAGTATTGGCAGCCCTTGTTTTAATTGCTTAATGCCAGAAATTATCAAACCCAATGGAACGCTTATACAGGTAAAAATCTATATACGTTATCTACAATAATCATATTGCACTTATCATGTTATCAATTATGAATGCTATGTTTTTTAATCCATTACACAATACTGTTATCTCTCCATAAAACATCCCTTCATACAGTAAAAGAAGACAAAACACACACCTCGTTTTGATAATTTTAATATATACGCAACAGCTTCATTTTTAATATTCTTCAAAATCTTAGTACAGGAAAACACACAAGTTTATGGTGACTACTCCTCTGCTCACTGCCCTATTTCAGTGGCTTTCTTCTTCCTCAGACATCGCATTTCCGCCACACAGACACCTGCAATACAATAACAGCATGAAGCATGAATAAATTATCAGCACAACACTAAATATTATGCTGTTAAGGTTAAGAGATATCATCAGAAAACCTTGCATCACCACCAGTCAATCTGCCGGTAATTCCAGCAATTTTTGGTTAATTTCATCATATGATATCTTTAGATTAACTGATATTTTTAACAGAAACAATACCTTATCCCTCTTCCCATTCTACAGTACCATTAGCAAAACTGTAGCACAAAAGACAACCCTGTTTACACACGTATTTCACACAGTATTTTGGCCTGTGACTTCATTTATTGCACCTTTAAAGTCAAGACTACACAGAAACATGGCTGCTGAAAGGTCATGTTTTGAGAATGTGGCCAAAAAAATGTCAAAACAAACTCGGGAGAGCACAGAACTCCCAACTCACCTAGAAGAATCTCCTGCTCTTGTAGTCTTGCCTTCTTCCACATGACTTGTAAAGAACTGTTACATCTATTAACAGATATTAACAGCAATTAATATGCAGCAGCCGAGGCCTGCTAGCTCCATCTAAATATACAGATCCTAGGCCTTTAATACCACGGGGCCTTGAACTGTGAGGAACAGAATAGGGAAAAACAGATCGTTCCAAACTATTAAAATGAATCTACAAAACTCCCTTCTGAAGTTCTTGGCAACCCCATAAGCCTCATTTATTCTTAGCTTAGATTCCATCCTGTTTAGAAGTTAAATGGTCCAGCAAAACTCATCGCTTACCTTCACATTAGTGTTACTTTCAGAGAGCTGCCTGCTCCCTGCACTGAAGGGATCACATTTCTCTGGAAATACCAAGCTCTGCAGCACAAATGAAAGAGAAGGATATTAAGCTATAACAAATACTATAATTTCACTTATTACAGAAAGCACAGATCAAAGTTAGTTCTAGCATGCAAACTTCCAGACAACTCAAACTCCGCATGCAGGCAGCTGTGTTTCAGACGAGTAAGAAGGTTATCGTCAGTTCTCGCATCTGACGGCACTTCCTATTCAGAGGTATCATCATCAACAGCCAACAACTCTCGTATTTGATTGTTTCAAAACTAAACCATGATTGAGTCTCAATAGATTTTCTCCTTCATTTATATTAGCTCTATAAGCTGGTGGTAGATAAAATTAGTTTTGAGACAAGGAAATTATTTTTGTTTTTAAAGCCCTGCTTTAACTATATCATGAATAAATAAAGCCTAAACATTCTTAATGACTTTGTGTGGCTTTATACAAAATGAACTTAACTTACTTTTTAGTTCAAGACACCGTTTTTTCCTGAGGAGAAAAAAAAATAATTATTGTAACACTTTCCAGCGGATCCAAAAAATCTCTACAAGTAATTTTCAGTCTGGAGACCTAAAAGTCTCCCTTCGGCGGCTCTCCACGCTCTAAGGGCATTTCTATGCTGTGAAGCAACGACCCGCCCAGGCCCAGGAGCGCCGGGCGCTCTCGGGCACAGGTCGGCGGCGGGGCCTGCAGGCCGCGCGGCGCGGACCCTCCCGGGTGAAGCCCCACGAGCCCCGGCA
>NW_010588891.1:53987-67038 GCF_000705375.1 Tinamus guttatus | reverse complement strand
GGCAGAGGAGGCAGCACCATCCTCCTCCATTTCAATGGAAGACTGGAACTTTATCTGGATTTTTTCTGCTTTCTTTCCGCTTCCTATATATAGTTTATATGTTCGTTTTCAAAGAAAAAAGCTCAGCTTTCAGCCTTAGGGTGGACTGGGGACAAGGGATAGAAGGGCCTTTTACCTTTCACACCACGTTGTCTCTATCCTTCCCTAGATGTTGCACCTTGTGAAGAAACGGACTCAGTCTGGGGTGCAGAGTGAGACAACTTTATTTCCAACAACACCTTGTCCCTAGTGCAGGCCTGGGTTCACATCTACCTTCTCCTTTCAGGAAAAGATCACAGGGGATTCAGGGCAGTAAACACAGAAGCTTACTGGAAATAATAATAATAAAAAAAGACACCGGTTAATAAAGTTACCAGGATCCTGATAAAAACAGGTTCAGTATGATTCTATTGCAAAGCTTTAGAAGGGATATTAATGAAAGCACACATTAAAATGAATTATTACAGTGATCAGACATTGCAGTCATTTACTCTTAACAGTATTTTGAGTCATAGTTATAGATTCAATAATTAAATACAAAAAATCAAGGGTGTCACAAGAAAATAAGGCTTGAAGCTCCGTCAATCCTCAGCTGGCCTTTCTGGGCACTGTGCCTTTCGTTTTACATGCTCCTATTCTCACACATAATGAAGCAACACAAAGTTAATTGCAGATTTCCCACTTCTGAGAAGCCTCAAACTAACTTCAACTTAGTATAAAAATAGAAGAAAAAGAAGAAAAGATTCATTTAAAAAAGCAGAAAGAGGAAGAGAGATCCACAGACATTTGGGGCTGACAGAACTTAGAAAATTAGGACAATGCAGACAATTTTCCAGACTGTCAGAATGCAGCAGGCAATGTTCTCATTACACGTTCAGTTTACCAGAATGTGATATGCTATCATTATTCCTTACTGAGAATTATTGGCAATCCAAATAAATGCCATAGGCAACAAGAAGAAAAAAAATGCAACTGTACACTGATTTATCTTTTACCTACCTAGGGTATGGGGCTAAAAAAAGCTGAATGTAACAATTCAACCATGTGCACATCCACATGTACTATACAATGAGAACATTGAAAAATATTGACATGAGACAGGGATCCTATAGTCCTTCTTTTCTCTTTCAATTATATATACACATATATAGTTAAACAGCACATAGTAAAACACCACTATAGCTTTCACCATGGCCAACAGGAAAATTCTCACAAATATAAAAATGTAAGATTTTAAATTGTCAAATTTCTTCAAAACATAATACAGCTAAATTGAAAGAAATACTGGGGTTTTTTTCAGCATAAAGCCAAAGGGGAGAAAAAAAAAAGTCTCAGGAATTTGCACAATTCTCAAATATCAAACTTAGCAGTCTGGAACCTCAATCTCTACTACAGCAGAACACAGTAGCACCAAAACAAACAAGTGGAACTCTTTGAGAGCAATGACGCTACTTGGATATTATTTGAAACTTTACCTTTTTTTAAAAAAAAAAAAAAAAACACTTAGATTTACATTCAGTATTTTGAGGAAGGGCACGTGATAGTCCCTTTATGCTTTATCCTTGCCATCTGCCCATCCAGGAAGCATTATTTTTATTACTTAGGAGGAAAGAAAAGGTGCTGGTAACAGTCGGAAGGGCAAGGCGATGTTATTTATTATGAAATGTCCTGTTCTTTGGATGAACTGTGTAAAATATTTTGTTAAAAGACTCCATGTTACAAATATTAAGAATGAAAAGGTCTTCTTAAAAATACAGAGTATTTCTGTCTCTTCTAAATTCAAAGCTTGGGGAAATGTGTTTTGCTAGAATTAACTACAAGTTTGCTGTAATAAACATGTATGACAATGCCCTACATAGCACAGGGCCAACCACAGACTGCAGACAAATGTGATTGCTTTAGGTTTCAAGTGGTTACGCATCTCTATTTTCGTATAAAAGGAATGCACACACTTCTGGAACCTTCGCTGCAGAGTCTTTGCCAGTGTCCAGCTTTTGGGCAAAAGAAAACTTGCCATATTGCAGAGTCATAATCGTGAGGATCTTAAGTAAAAACCATCATGATTCAGTGTCTGATCCAGAACTGCTTTCCCGGCTGATTTCAATTTGTAGAGATGGTAAATTATCCAATCGACTCTTTTTTTGTCGAGACTGTTCTTTTTCCTTAATGAGAGCACCCCAAACCCGCTGGAGCTCCGAATCATCTTCCTCTGTAGATGCCACAGAGTTTTCAGGTTTATCTGAAGGCTTTTCTTGTGTCTTCGGAGCAGATCCTAAGCGAGTCCATAAATTACCTAATGAGATGAAGGGGAAATTAAATAAATAAATAAATAAATAACGACAAGACTAAAAGTTCTGGAAGAAGGCTGAAGAGCCCAGTACACATATCTATATAAAAATACTGTATATAGTCCATCATGTTTTATGTGAATTGCATCAGAACTTCCTGGGGCAGAGCCTGACCCTTTTGATTTGCAATAAATGCTTTATAAGTTTTTGTAGACTTAAAAGGTCTGTACATACATTTATTAATTCACATTTAGTTACACTCAACAAAACAGCCTGGTTTGTTGAGTTTTCAGTTGAAATTCCTCTTACACGCTAAAATCAAAGGGATTGCATTATCACATTTGCTCTACAAAACTAACCTGATTTCTTCTCTCTGGTATCTGAGTAAAGGCCTTTTACGTCTTGTTTGGGTATTCCTAATCGGCTGTGTACGTCTGATATTGGCTCTCGACGAGGAGCAGAGGTATTATTTGGAGTTTTAATTTCTGGAGAATGTGGTCTTTTTCCCAGTCTCTGCCGTACATCTATGGATATTTTCAGTGATTAAAATGACAAAAATCACATATTGCATTTAGGTTAGTTCTGCCGGCTAGTTTTATGTTCTTCACTTTGTAAAACTTCCAACCAGAGAGGTGACCTTCTTAAAAAATCTTTTCTGAATTCCTTTCATTAAGTCTTTCGTGCTCAATATTCACTGCCTTCCCCTGCCCCCCCTTTTTTTTTCCTCCAATATATTTAACATGAAATGTCTTCAGGCTGTGTTCTGTCCAAAGGACCAGAAAAACAGTAGTAATTACTGCATGGCTTACAGCACTTTTAGTTTAGCAACACAACAGCAGAAAGAGTATCCAATATGAGGTATGATTAAAGGAAAATTGCTATGCCTTCAATGATTCTTTTCAGATAATAAATAATTTACTTTAGAATTTTAATACTGCTTAACATCCTGCAGAATAAAACAAAAACCAGAACATAAAAATCCTAAATGTATTCATAATTAATCCATGATACAAATAATGCATTTTGACATTTGCCTGGTTTGGATTGACGTTCCTTGTCTTCAAGAAGGTTCAAAGAGAAATAAGAGCACAAAGGAAGCTGAAACATTTATGTAGCAAGTTATCATAGCCTCAAATTGCACAAAAGGGGCAAAATATACTAATGGAATATATGTTTTATGTGGTACTTATGTAAAAGAGTATGTCACTGCTAGTTAGACAACCTTTGCAGCAGCTGAAGTTACATATAGATATACTTTTCTTGTCCAAAAGGGAAGCAGTGTAAAATAAAACAATTGACAAATAAAAAAAAGGCTTCGTTTTCACAGTATATGAATACTTTCATATAAATAACTGGAGTCTCAAGCTTGATTTGTACATGAGCCCCCCCAAAGTGGTCTGTATTTTCCCCTAGAGGGGTACAGATTCTCTGTCTCAAAGAGTTACTAAATCTAAAAAGACAAAGTGAGGGAAATACACACAAGCAAAGAAAAAAATTGGATAAAAATAAATGTCATTCACTGACTTAAATGTACTTCATTTTTCCCCAAAAGCAATCCTTAGCTCTGTCTCTCAGTGAGGAAAATTAACTGTATAAATGCAGAAAGTGCTGCTGAACAGAATTCCCTCAGGTCTGTAAGTTACAGTGGAGGACTGATGTGAAATGAATATAACCATTTTTATGAGCCAGTCGTAACTCTGCACAATGCAGGAATTTCAAATTACCTGATTTTACAATGCTGTTTTGCTGACGTGGCCCACTGCTGTTCTGTCGTTTTTCTTCCAATAGAAGTCTTACATCTGCAACTTTCTCCAATGATCCTTTATTGCCAATCCGATTTTTGATGTTACTGGTTGCTATACTATCTGCTCGCATAGAGTTCCTAAATAAAATAACAAGAGATTAAAAAGTCCCTTACATTAAACATAGTATAGTTCTTAAGACTTCTGTATACAAAATTACACTACTGAAACATTAAAATCAAGTTTTCTCCACTGAGAAACAGGAGTAAAAAACATAACTTAAGTTATTTCTCCCTGGTCCAGCTATGATGCCAACATGTATATTGTGCTTGTTTTCATCAATTTCAATTGATTCCACTTTCAGCTTCATTGTTAATATCAGCAGAATTATTAACATAATGCTGGATTGCAGAAATCTCTAAAGCAGCAATATTAAAAAAAAAAGGAATTGAAAGCCTGTATTAGCATTTTCATTACTGTGTATTTCTTCATTAAAATACCTACTATACAACCACACTAAGAATTAAAATTGTAGCATCAGCCATTTATCTTTACGTGTTACAGTTCTGTTGCTAAGATCTGCTGCAATCAGTCTTAAGGGAAGAGTCATCTAAGGAAAGATTTCAAGGATAGTTATCATCTACCACTGAGAACTCTTCACATGTACAACTGTGACTGACGTACAGTCATCTTCCCTCAAGTACTGTCAGCTCCTGGCACTGTGGACCCTAGATATCTCCAGTCACACTGGTAATTTGTTCCATATCACTTTGTCAGAGTTCAAAACCACATACTCAAATATGGCCATAACCACTTGAATGGAACCAACTTTATACCTTATTTAGTCAGATTAATATTTTTAAAATTTGAATGTTTTCATTTATACTTTACAAAACCTTTTACCTAATGTTTTTCAGTTGTGATTCCACCTCGTCTGCATACATTGTCATTTTCATGCTTTTTTTGGGAGAGGGGGTCGATATCATCTTCAGTTCCAGATCATAGTCCATCTCATCAGAATCAGAAGCACTAGCACTTGAGCGTCTGGCTGCGCTGCGCTCTCGAGACTGTTTGAAAGCTTGCAGTTCATCATGGTATTCAACTACAACTCTATCATCTTCATCCATATCCTGATCTTCTTCCTCCTCTTCCTCCTCCTCAATAGGTTCCTCAGGAACATTTATTAGACCTGTGGCAAAACATATCCTGATTAAGTACCTTGAAATGGAGGGGAAAAAAAAGAAAGCAGTAGGGCTTAATGTGACAATTGCTGGCTGTGCATGCGGTACAATCCCTCTGAGTCATCAGCAGCAATGCCAAAGAGAACATATATATCATTAGTCTGAAAATAAAATAAAAATGCTATTTGGTAGCATTTGGATCAGCATGAAGTTTATACCTCATCTGTTCCTTGTAAAACCTTAAAATGTACCTTACTTAGAGACTTTGTTTGTATGTTTTTGAGACATATACCTGACTTTCATGGAAACAAGACTTTCACCAGATAAGATATAGTTAAGGTCCTTTCCAGCCTTCTATTTCCCAGGTTTTGTCCTCTAGGTTCTATGTACTGGCATCAATTACCTGAATGACGATGTTTATAAGGAGGAGTCAAGCCAACATCATCCCCAATGAGGGTCCTTTTCTTTATCACATCCCGATGGATTCGACGCGAATGGTATCTTCGTTTCCTGAAACACCAATAAAAGCAGCATATTTCTGTCACAGGAAGGCATAATGAATGAGCCATATGCAATCCTACGTTAAGCAAATGCAATTAACACCCGCTTTAATAGCAGACAAACACATTTATGCCAGAAGTCTGTTTGGGCAGAATGTTTTGAATATAAAGTTCATTAACTTCAAAAGAAAACATTTGCCTTGCAAATTCATTGTCACTTTACTAAAACATGACTCACACCTAAAGATCTACATCTGAAAGAAAACAAAAATGTACAAACAGTTTTAGATTATGTTGTCTGACTACTTTCAACATTCCAATTCTTCTAGCCTGTATGCAAAGAATTGCTGAGAATACTCACCAAGAATTGCTAAGAATCCCCTTCATGCCTCCATAGTTGGGATTGCCATATTTCATGTAGTACTGGCTTCGCCTTGCAGCTCCCAGCTCCTTCTTGTCATCTGAAAAAAACATAAATTACAGGAATCTTGCCCCTGTAGAATATATCTTACTACACTAAATTAAAAATAAATAACCACCCAGCCAAAGACACAGAAAATGAATGGAAGACTGAATGCATCTTACAGATCACTATTACTTTGATCTCCCTCATAGAGGAGGCAAGGATTTGGAGGATTTTGCTGACAAAATTGTCCTCCCACCACAGTTTTGTGTTCAGAAATATAAGTCAGTGGACACTCAGACTTTCTGTGTATCACCTTTATAGTGTGTTACATCCCACTGTAACTGCTGGAGCTCATACTTACCTTCTTCTGACTTTTTTATTCTCTATGGATTTGTCACTTTTCACACAGCCCAGAAGTAACATGTATGTTCATTTTACTCAGAAAAATGATTTATTATCTCAGCTGTATTCAGCAGAAATTTCCACTGATACCTCGCAAACATCTCAAATTATTTTCATATTTATAAAATATGAAGTTAACATTTGTGGAGAAGGGTATCATAAAATCCGTTTTACAGTATCAGGAAGAATACCTCATATTTAGCCCAAAATAAAATTGTATAAACAATCTTTATACATCTTGAACTTGAATTATTTATGTATTTATTGCAAAATCTTAACACCTGATGCTAAGCAAAAACTAATAATTTTTCAAATAAAAATTAGAACATTCAAGTCATTAATTAGTCAACAAATAAAACTGCAACAAGCAATCAATTCATTATGCTTGTTAAGCTGTTCATTTACCTTTAGTAGCAAATCTCATGAATAGCTTGTTTCCTTTAGCCAGTTTATTGGCAGGGCGAAGATCATTACGCAGGAGAGAATCCTCTTCTACCTGGGAGAGGGCATCCAACTTTGGGGGGCAAAAAAGGGATTTTGGACTCAAAAATAAAATTACTAGTGAATGAAAATGGATTGCTTAAAGAGAAGCAATCAACTGATTATTAAGAAAGTCACTTTTCAAGTCCTATTCAAAATAACTTTTATTCTTCTTGACAAACTGATACGAATTTAAGTAATTTGTCTTAAAGATTTTAAATATTCCTCCTCTTCCTTCATAATATTAACTCAGATTAATAAATCCAATAATTTTCCAAATGAAATACAGAATCAATTGAAATTCAGAAGATAAATAGCACTTAAGTTGGACAACGAAAAACAAATATTTTATTTTTTTTGTTTAATTTCTGAAAGGTTTAATTAACAAGTTTTCATATCCTCACATAGCGAGTAAAAGGCATTTTAGAATTGATGTGTGTTATACAGACTAAAACTCAAATTTCCATGGCCTGTATGAGTGTTTACTTATTGATCTCAAGAAAAATTGATCACACCTGTTATATATTCAGCCACTAAAGATTAATTTGACAAAATATCAATGTGTATGCCCCTTCCAACTTAAATCCATGGACAGCCTAAATCTTATTTGTCCATTTAAGCATTGTCATTATTCAGTCTCTTAATTCTCTTTCATGTCTTTTCTCACCAGAAAAGAGCAGCCACTCAAGCACTTAGCTGCTGAATGCCCTTTCATCCATCAAAATCGAGTTTCACCAAGCATTTTTATGCGGACAGCGTCTCCAACAGCATATCTGCTCTTCCTGAGATTTCTCCATCCAGTTTATTTTGAAAATTAATTAGAATGTATATAGTTAAAACTATAATGTTTTATGGACTTTATACCAATCACTGCAAAACTTAAACATTAGAGCTTTTTCCTTTTTATACCGACCTCAACATCACTTGGATTGTCATCTTCAACCTCGCCTTCTTCTGTCTCATCATCAGAACTTTCCTCTGTTTTTTCTAAAAGGAAAAAAATGGAAAAAAAGTCTCCATTTTAGTATGTTGGTAGCATTTTGATAACATTACCTACATTCTCCAAAACCAAACTGAAGATGTTACCCATTCTGTGCAGCCTAGAGAATAATCAAAACAGTAAATGTCTAGAGAAATTTGAAATATGCATGAGTACAAAGTAACATTAACCAGACAGCCCCTGTGCAGATAAGTGCCTAAGGCAGCGCACATGGATAATTAAATTCTATCAGGGAGAACATTCAGCCATTCTTAAAAAAAAAAAAAAAAAAAAGGAGGTAATATCACATCTCACACTTTAAGAGGTAATTGAAAAGCCTGAACTTTACTTAATATTCCACTTTTCTAGAAGAACAGGTGAATAAGTATGTCAGAGGAATTTAGATGGCAACACTTTATTATGTGATGCATAATGGTGGTGTAATATTTAATTTGTGGCCAACAAGATTAATATACAAATATTAACACCTGTTTAAACAAAAGATTCCCTAACATCTAAAAACATCATAGCAAGCACTATCAATATTTGCCCAACATCTGAAATTCTGTGGATTGTTGAGCAGCCACTGCCTTGCACAGAAGAGCAACAAGAAAACGAGATGAATAAGAAGGATCCATAAGATCAAGAAAGGCCTAAAAACAGACTTCACAGAAAGCCTTTGAGTAGCACTGAAAAAGAAAGTGTGAAGATCGGTCATTTGCATTCTTTTTGATAGATTTTATTTAAATATGGTATGTAATAGGGTTAACATATTGCTCTTTGCTAGCGCTGTATGGCACAATACTTTTACCACAGCAATAATTCATGTCAGCCTAATGGCAAAACAGTTCTATACAATCACAAGGAAGCAAAAGCCTGATTCTCCATTTATATCCATAGAAGTAAAATGGATTTAAAATTAGGGCATGCAGGTACCAGATTTATCACAACATCAAAGTGTTTTGCTGCTTTTCTCTATTATAACTGACCTTTCAGTGTGCTTCCTCTGTAAAAATATAAGGGCCATATTTAGAGGTGATATGCACAGGGAACGAGTGACACATTGTCATATTTTCTGAAATAGAGCAGTTGATTTCTTTGATATAATGCCATCTTTTACCATGTGTGTTATTAACAGTGACATTCCAATTCCTCACATCTATTTTTCCACACATAGTTATAATCCATCCTTCTAATTCCTTTGCATGCATGACTTATTTCTGTGTGACCTATAACACTATAAATATCACATCTGAACATGACCCTGCACCTAACATGCTCAGTATGGACTGAATTATTGGTCTAGCTCCAACCCACCTTTTAAGAAGCAGCTTCTTCAAAAGGTTTCCAAGATGAAAGCCTTTTTTAAAGTGGCAGAATACATTTACCTGAAACTATACGATAGAAGCTCCTTCAGTAACTTAGATTATGCAGTACCCAAGCACAAGTTTAAAGTTTCATTGATTTTACTAATCATCTCTATATATGCATATCTCATCTACCTTTCTTGCTTTTTTCAGCTGCCTTCTCTTCATTGTTTTCCTTGTTTTTTGGTTTCTCTTGATCAGGCAGAGAACTCATATTTATTAGGGCTCGTGATGCTGTTACTTCATCAAGCCAGACCACATTACCTATGAAATACACACAAAAGAAAAAGTTTCTAAAACAGGCAGTTACACACTTCCTTAGTGGAGAGGAAACACTAAGAAGAGTTCAGAAACATATCAAAAAAAAAAAAAGCTTTATCCATTCAGTACAAATACAGTGTCTCAATTCAAATGATGTTCCATCATTTAAAAGTGAGACATTTTTCTTCTAAATACTCAGCTAGGTAGTGTACTTCACATTCACTATGTGTCACTGAAAAATGAGAGGCAAAGCTAAGAGTAATATAAAAAAAAGACTAAGAGCTATGAAAGAAAAAAAAAAAAAGACTGCTTACTTACATGATGTATCATCTAACCACTCAATATGAGCAGGAGGATACTCTTTGAAATAGGCAAAGATGTCCTGTGTACTCATCTCATCAACCCCACAGATGTAAATTGTATCCAGCCTCACTTTAGGAATTGCTATGAAGAGAAATAAATACAAAAAGAGTACTCATTTCTATAGAATAAGCTTTCATAGAATCATAGAATCATAGAATGCTTAGGGTTGGAAGGGACCTCTAGAGATCATCTAGTCCAACCCCCCTGCATACGCAGGGACACCTAGAGCACGTGGCACAGGGCTGCATCCAAGCGGGTTTTGAAGATCTCCAGAGAAGGAGACTCTGCAACCTCTCTGGGCTCTACAACCTCTCTTTCTTGTAACACACGTTTATTAAACAAACATTTTAACTAAGCTAAAGGGGTGCTCACAAAAAACAAATATGATATACACTCTTCTAAAAGACTAGAACTTGAATCATCCTACAGTGTGAAACTTATTACGTACTATAGTAAACAGTGAACAAAGAAACTAAATAAGGGCATCCTTTCTTCTTGACTGTTTGATAAACTTATACCTTTCTTCATCATGTCTCGATCCAGGGCCACATTCCTTTGGGCAAGATTCACTTCAGCTCGAAAATGAAAACGTTTTGCTCTTTGTTCCTTTTTCTCTATTGCTTCCTAGAAAGTGTAAAACAATGCAGTCAAAACAAAAACGAACTTTTCCAGAGATGACCATTTTCTCCTGTCTAACATAACTCAGTTCTTTACTGAATTACAATATACAGAAGCTAAATATTGAAGCCAAAATATCAGATTTGCAATCTTCATAAGGAATTCTTTTTGTACTCTTCAGCAAGTTTTCGAATGAGTTTCAGTAATACAAAATGTGAATACATTCCTTTTATCAAAACATTGCTGCCATGAGGATTCATATTTGTATGAACATGTAAAGTTATCAGTACTACAAAGTACATAGACAACTAAATGCTTTTTCCTCCATTACCACGTTTTATATATAGTGGTCAACTACACAATATGAAAAAATGCCAACTCAATACTACAGAGACAGGAGCCATGAGATTAAGTTTCTGAAGTTCCATAGAACTGTGTAGTTTTAAATAATTTAAGTACAACAGCTGTTCACATTCTTCAAACTAAGTATTAAATAATACGATGTCCTTAAGCAACACAAGACAACGAAACTAGATTTTCCTGCTAAGCACTTGTTCTTCCTCCTCCTCCACATAAGAGGAGGAAAAAAGGTCAGCTGACATGACTCAAAGGGCTTTGTTTTGCAATTTTGAATGACACCAAAGCAATTCCAATATATTTTTTTTTAAAGTTGTGTACCAAAGCCCAATTAACAAGACTATAAATTCTTGGGGAAGTATAAAAGCTTTTTGTGTACATGAATAATTATGAGTCTGCAACTCCACAGATTTTGTGACTTAAAAATGCTGTTTTTTTTTTTTAAACAGCTTACAGTAGACATCACATCATAAAACAAAGTGTAACCAACAAAAGAATTACATAGTTGTTGAAAAATACCAGCTATCTGAACAAAAGGTTAAACTCCTGTTGCGTCTTAGAAAGAAATAAAGTGTTTCCTCCTACACAGCAGCAACTTTGAAGAACCATAATGCAAAAATTACCTTGGAGGTTACATCTATTCCAGTGATGAAACTTCCAGCTTTGTTTTCATATCTTCTACTGGTGTCCTGAAATAAAGCAAAATGGTGATGATATCTTGATACACACTGAAATCAACAAACCTGCTACTCAAAAAAAAAAAAAAAAAAAGTTCTATGAGAGATTCAGTCTCTTCTCCTTGACCCGCACTCCAAGCTACACCCCTAAATACTTACATAAACATAACTCTTACAGACATGACTGATGTTAAAAGCACATCAGATGAACCAAAATTCCTCTAGTATGAGCACTCTTTTCTTTAGCAATACTTAGTGTCTGCATTAGCATCCACTATGGTTTTTACTTACTCTGTCTCAGCAATGCACTGGAATGCATGCTTCTAATTAGAACCTTTCTAATTAAAATTTCCACGATTTAAATTTTAGCTATAATCTCCTCTGAAGACATTAAGAGATTTAACGGTTAAATCAAAGATATCAGATCCACAGAGTTTCAATTTACAACATTAAGTCACAATCAAAGTCAGAACACCAAATCATTTTCCACAGTTAAACGAGCAACTCCTGTCCCTCTTCCATTCATTATTTCATCACCCATCTCTCAAAACAGCATTAAACTTTTTTTTTTTTTCCTGGTACAAACCTATTGATAAGAGCAAATACTGAGAACAATGTAGAAAAACAAAACTCACAAGTTTCATTTCAATCAGCCACCAGGTCTGCTGAATTTGCAAGATTGCGCTAAGCTCCACATACATTGAGCTGAGTGACTGGTGCAGAGTATTCCACTGTTTGTTTTATGTAACAAGGCACCTTTTCATTCTGACTTCTGCAGCCTCAGGACCATCACCAGGTGGGCGCAAACGTGTTGTTTATGCTACTGTTGCAATAATTATTTTGGCTTAAGGTACTTTTTATGGGGAGAAGCAATCCAGTATCGATTTAGAAACAGCAAAACACACAAAATCTAAACTTTTTCTCAGGAACAGGGTCAAACTATCTCTGAAGCAGCAAAATGTGGAGAGATATTACTACGAAAGGGGAAAATAAAAGGTTATTTGAAAGTGGAAAAAACCCTGACTGGGTTTGACTCATGAAGCATAAAGAAGTGCAGTAAGGCGCTGTCTGTTGGGCTGCATAGTTGGTAGGAGCTAGAGCATGTTGGCAAATCAGCTAGTTAGAGATTTATTTTTACAGAATTTCCACAGAAGCTTTCAGAGTAGAAAAACGAACAAAAAAAAAACTACTCAGGCGTTTAGCTCTGCTCTGACCCACTTTTTCAGGTATTAGCGCTGCCCTCGCTAGTTTTATCCAAGGGAAAGCGGCACAAACGCGGGAAGATCCTCGGAGCCGCGCGCTCGCCAGCCCCCTCCGCCGGGGCCGCCCCCGCTGCCGGGCGCCCCCTCGTTCCCCGCCAGCCCCCCGGGTCCTTCCTCACCGTCCCCCGA
>NW_010588891.1:33513-50259 GCF_000705375.1 Tinamus guttatus | reverse complement strand
GGGGCCCTGGTGCCCCTGGTGAGTGACCCCCCCACCCTGGCTGGCGGAGCCCCGCAGCCCGCTCCGCCCCGTGGAGAAGGCCACGGCGGCCTCCTGGCCCGGGCCTCGTGTCCGTCCCGGGCCGCGCTGCACGAACCGAGGCGCGTTTGGCTCCACCGGCCTCCCAGGAGCGGAATCACAGTTAAACTCGCTCCGGAAGCGGGAGCCCCGCGCTCCCCGCAGCGCTCCCGGGGGACCCGGCGGCCTCGGTGCTCGGCCCCAGCTTGTGGCCGCAGAGCGGGGATCAGAGGGCGGTGCGAGCCGCTCCCGGGACCCCTTTGTGGAAATGTCACCTGGCAGAGCCGAGTGGTGATGAGCTGGTCCTGCGTTAGCAGGCAGGCTTTCTTTCAGGGCGCACATCAAAGTGTGTGTTGGGTGATTTAAGTAGTGGGAATTCCTGAGGAACAGAAAGGCTTCTTTTTTTAAAAAAAAAATAATAAATCAGTTGTGGTTTTTTTTCTTCCTTTTGCATCCTTTGATAAGGGCGGTTGATAGCATTCCTCAGCACCCTAAGATCTAATATGAAAAAAAGCTTAAATACAACACCTGTAGGACAGAGAATATCATTTATGTTAGAAAAATATTTCATGAGAAACAGCTTTTTTGAAGGTGCAAATGTAACTTAATTGAAGGAGAGTCCCCAGCAATGCTTGATCCTTAGATGTGTGAGAACATTGAGTTAAAAGGCAGCAAAGTCCCTGCTGGGGGAATTACTGAGTGCCTTGCTAAAACTACTCAAGTTGTGATATCAGTGTTCACAAAGTGATGTGGGCATGTTGCTAGCATCTCAGAAAGGAGCTACAAAGGAGCTTCAAAAGTTTTGAAGTTGAGAAGACCTGCTATACAATAAGAGGTCTGTCTGACTTACTTGCAGAAAAGAAAGCTTAGCACATGAATTGCTAGAGACACAGATGTTTTCTGATGCTTTCTGATATTTGTGTTTGCACCATTATGCTGTGATCTCCTGTGCTCAAGGGATAACACATTACAGTTGAAAAATTTGGAAAAGCCAGAAGGCTCAGTTTATCCTAGGAATCTGCCATGGTTGCACAATGCATCCAAAACATGAAAAACTTCACAAGGAGGAAATCAAAGGTGGCTGATTTCAGCTGGAAGTGGAAGTCATTACCTCCATGGGAAGTCAAATGGTTTACCAGAAGACACGGTGAATTCCTTATTGCTTAATGTTTGTCAAAGCAGAGACTTACTGTTGTCATAGGTTTATGGAGGCTTGATGCAGGAATTGCTGTGCAAAATGCTGGATTGAAGGTATGTAGAACAGGGAAGTTACCGGGATAGTCCCCTGTGGAATCCAGTCTGATAGGATTGTAAAGATAGTAGTGAAGGAGGACCCTTCAGTTTTAGCACCAGTCACTTTGCTGGGCTGTTGTTTTGGGCACAGGAACTCTTCTCTGGAGAAACAGTGTTTATATATGTATGTATATATATATGTATATATATATATGTATTATTGAATGCTTGTTCTAGCTACTGTGATACTGCTTCAGTAAATAGCTGCTCTACTTTTTATTTATTTATTTAATCATATATTACATCCTTAAACTCAGGGAAGCTTTGTGGTATTTGTTGGACTGGTTCATGTTATGAGTGTCTTAACTTCTTTGGATTTTGTTTCATTTTTATTGCTAAATGTCCCGTAGATTGTTATTTTCTCTCTTAAGTGTTTGCCTTTATTAGAAAGGTATGTACTATTGTAGCTGTGTAGGCTGTTGGCATAGTAGGATTAATCTGTAGCAAAAATAATTACATTTTAGTTGTCCATTTTTTCCCTCCCCTGATTCCGAGGATGTTATATGAATATGGGTGATATCTGCACTACAGATATTTCTATAATGAAGTTTTAGTGGCTTTAAATTACACCTCTGTGCAGAAGTTGCTGTCTTCTCGCTCTCAAACTAATGAAGCAAATGAGTCATAGAAAAACAGATTTTTTTTCAGAAAAATGTAGGTGAAGGGGGGATGTTCAGGATTGGGAGGGAGATGGAACCATTGGTAGAAGATTCAAGAGGATTTCCTACTTGGATAGGGAAGGTGATGCATAAAAGCTAGGTAAATGTTTGCCAATTGTCATGTTTATATATTGTCATCAAGTTTTCGTCATTATTGTCATAATTGTCACTGTGGTATAACTTTCTTGAGAACTGATTGTATTTGGAAAATGCATGCCTGCACTGAGAAATCTGAATATGCCAGATCAGGTTCTTTGCTCTGATTTTTGTTAGTCTCTGTTAAGCACATGCTTAATTTCATGGGTGCTTTAATTTTGCCATGTGCAGATGGAACTTAGGAACCCAGCTTCAATACAGAATGAATTAGATGAGGAGCTTTGTCTCCCCTAATATAAAAAGCCTTAGTGTGTCATAAAAGTGAAATACCGTCTTCTGTTTCCAAGTTATTAAAAAAAAAAAATCCTTAGTTTAGTTTTGGATTTCTTTACCTAAATGTGGGTGTTAGCATGGTAGTGGACAATAGAGGAAATATTTTAATGCATCATGTGTTTGCAATTTGACTGATGGATGCAGGGTAAAAATGTAAGATATGCACTAAAGCAAAATGCCTAAAATATCTGAAGTAAAACATGTTTCCTGTTGAAAGCACAATGTGACAAATTCGGAAACCTTATGGAGTCATAAAATTTGTCTCTCTAAAGTAGGAAAGTATGACCAATACAGTGTAAAAGATGGTGCTTTCAGTAGGTATGTGTTTCAAGAATAGGCTTCTTAACTTACCCTTTTTAATCACTTCCATTGTGATTTCATAAGATTCAGATGGTACTTCCTGGAATCATGTAAACTTTACTTAATGATATCCATACCTAGCTGTTTGTATAATGAAATTACTTTAGATATGAGTGAGGAATATGGTTTAACTCAGACATTTCTTATTTTTTTTTAAGATCTCACATTCCAAGTTACCGGAAGCTTGGGAAGTGCATGAACTCAACTAGGGCAGAGTGAGGAAGAAAGGGGATACGTCTGTGTGATTCAAAGGAGTTGCTTACAGAGATGAGTAGTTCTGCTCCAGGGGCAAGCTGAGCACCTACTCTTTCTTTGCCTTTGCAGAGCTGGGAAGGAGGGAAGAGAATTTCTGGTGCTTTTTGATTGTCCAACTTCAGTAGCAAATGACTAAAGTTTCTCCACTATCTAGACTTCCTTTTACATACCTTCTCCTCTTCCCGAAGGCCCTTAGAAGATGCAGACAGCGTGCTGCTAGAAATAATGCCTTCCAGAAAAGTGTCCCATGATTATGGGAAAAAAAAATCAAAGGACTAAAATAAATGCAGAGTTTACCAGCTACTTGATAAGCAGTAGCTGTATTTTCTGACCTGCATTTTAAAATCTTTTAACTATCTTTTAAATGTTTAGTCTCATTCCTTCCCCACAGAGGTCCTAAGTAGATTTTTCCTCTTAGAGTCCAACTTAGGTTTTATCCAGCTACTTTTGGCAGCCTTTCCAGACTGTTATGTGTTAGTTCAACAAAGCTGTTTTCAGCTCCTTGCTGTAAGGTTCATTTGAGCCTCTCAAACATTTCCAGTCCCATCAAAACAAAAAATAAATCTTTATTCATCCAGCTGATAATTGTGGTGCTGACAAAGCTGATGAATGCTCCTGTTGAAGTGCTTGTTTCCTATGACTTTAAGCTTTTTCTGTATACAGTTGTTTGGTGGAGGCAGAAAGCCTACTGATTGACTTGGTTTGTAGCAGGGTTTGCAAAGGTAAATCAGTGTTTTAAACTCTAGATTTGTCATGAGAAATCAGTTCTGTGTCAATACTCTGCTGAAGTATCTCTGGTCATTAGAGAATCACTGTTCTCTGTGTGACTTCTCTGAAGATCTCTGGTGTTCTGACACACATGTAGTTTCTATGATTTTTTTCTTTTGATATGTGTCCATGTAAGTTTAAAGGCTCTCATATGTAAAATAATAACAGATGCACACATGTTTCTGTCAGAAGCTTGATATCTCTGTCACTGCTTGTGAAACATGTCTTCCCACTGCTCACAGTGTAGCCGACGTCCACCATTGCCACATATTTGGATGTTAAATGTTTGTATTGTGAACTCAAGCTATTTTGAAGCACTGTAGGAATGTTTTGTGGCTGCACAGGTAGAATCTACTGTAAGAGCACAGAGCTAAGAGGTGCCATCAGATGAAATTTCAGAGTTCTTGCTAGTTCTAGAGCTGGGTTACATTTCATCAACAAAGTTGAGGGTTTGTTTTTGGTCTTTGTTCTTTTTCAGATAGCAGATTTTCTTCATGGTAGTATATTGTGCTTTGGGAGAGTAACAAGGAATATTACTCTTCTTTTATGCCAAGTTCACACTTCCTACTGATATTTGTGATAACTTCCTTATCTATTGTTAGCTTTTTTTTTTTTTTTTTTTTTTTTTTTTTTTTTTAAAAGATATGTCTTTGTTTCTTGGCTCATTGCAGTTGCACTAATTTCTTTTGAAAGTCTTTCAGGCCTGCCAGTATGTTCAAATGTGCATTTTCCCATTACTTAATTATGCTTCTTTAAATTTCCAGTAACCAGCTTCCCTGATGTTCGAGTTCCTTCAAGATACTTTAACACTTATTTATTGAGTGTTTGTCAATGTTTATCTTATAGAATCCGGTGTCACTATTGGAACCCCTTTTTGCTCCCTTGAAGGAATTTCTTGTAGAGTTAGCATTCCATGCTGACAGTGCTACTTTGGAGGTTTTTTTGGATCAGTGACAGCTTGAAGAATTCTCGCTTTGTGCTCGAGCTAAGTCTCAGAACTGTTAGATATTCCCTGCAGAGAAACAGACTTGCAAAGGAAGCCGCTCATTCTTTCTAGAAGAGTTACTCATTAAAGCATAAATCTTTTCCTCTCCATCGCCCTCCCTCACTCTTCCACAGTTCTTCCCATAACTGAATACACAGTGTATAGCATGGTGGAAATATTGCATCATGCATATGTTCTTTTTTTTTTCCCCAGCTAAGCCTGAAGAACAGAAAATTGGGGAAAAAAAAGGTGTAAAGAACTGGTTGAAAACTGAAGGGGGTATCTCTGCTTTCACACTTATGTCTCCAGTATGAACAGGATCAATTTCAGCGTATTTGAGGATCGGCTAATGTATAATTTAGGCTCAATTTAATGTGCAGAGAAACTAGAAGACTAGAGATTAAGAGATGGAATTACACTTGTTATGAGAACATATATTGCCTTCTCACATGCATATACATATATAATTTTATTTAAGTAGTAACTTTTATCAAAAGGAAGAAAATATTTTGCCCACTCACGCAAGTTTGCTGTACTAAGCTGCTTCCTTAGTGGCAGTGCCTGTAACTCAAGATTTCTTACAACATATGAATGACAAATACTGCAGTGTTGTCTTTTTGAAACAAATTCAAACTGTGAAGGGAAAAGTCTTTTTTAAAACCTCTTTCTTGGAATAATACCAAAGTTTCATTTGCTTTCTAGATTTAGAATATAGAACAACAATAAGAAAGGAAACGTCTTGTAGTGAAAACTGCATATGTGCCTGAGAAACTTAGATGTACTGACTTTTTTTTATCTGTTAGGTTTGTATAATATCCAAAGAAACACAGTACTTTTTTTCCTACTTAATGAAGATTGGCAGTGCCAAATCATTTGTTTGTTACATACTTTTTCCTTTCTTTGACAAAACCTGTGCAATGCAACTTTATCTTCAGCATCGGGATAGTGCTGTCTCTGATTAAAAAGGTGCAAAAGATCATTACTTTGCTGCCCTGCTAAACCAAACTGGGAATTTCAGATTTCTTAATATTAGGGAAATAAGTCCCAAACTATGACTAGATGCAAGCAATTTTGATTATTAAGAAGTATTCTTTCATTTTCACATCACATAGGTTAGACATGATGAATGTGGATGGTCCAAAGGTGACCATTCTGCATCGAATTACCTATCTGTAAATATACTACTTAAGTGTTTAATTTAGTCGTCACTGTTGTACACTCTGTTGATGCATTGCCTTCTTTTTTTTCAGGGTTGAATCCCACCAGATTTCGAATAGGTGACCAGGAGTTTGATTCTTTGCCATCTTTACTAGAATTCTACAAAATACACTATTTGGACACTACAACATTGATAGAACCAGTTTCCAGATCCAGGCAGAATAGTGGTGTTATCCTCAGACAGGAGGAGGCCGAATATGTGCGAGCTCTCTTTGACTTTAATGGAAATGATGAAGAAGATCTTCCATTTAAGAAAGGAGACATACTGAAAATCCGGGATAAACCTGAAGAGCAATGGTGGAATGCAGAAGACAGCGAAGGAAAGAGGGGAATGATACCTGTTCCTTACGTCGAGAAGTATAGACCTTCCTCTGCTTCAGTATCTACTCTGATTGGAGGTAACCAGGATAGTTCCCACCCACAACCACTGGGTGGGCCGGAGCCAGGGCCCTATGCCCAGCCCAGCATCAACACTCCGCTCCCTAACCTTCAGAATGGCCCTATTTATGCCCGGGTTATCCAGAAGCGAGTCCCTAATGCCTACGACAAGACAGCCTTGGCTTTGGAGGTACATAATGGGCAAAACTTAGAAGGAAGAGATCTGTTCAAGGGCTTTCCCTTTCAATCACATTATAATTTTTGTAGGAATAAGAAAGAAAAATATTGTTATACTGATTTTGCATCATGATTAATAAGTTACAGATAAAATTTTGTTTTGGAAATTAATAAGTGATTAGCAAAGAGTTTGATTATTATAGACTGTTTAGCTGGTGAATCAATATCCTGTCTTTTGTCAAGCATCACTAACATAAGTGTTTCCATCCATGTTTTCACTTCTAAAGTCTTTCTGTTTTATGGGGGAGGGAGAGGGAGTGGTGTGGTATGTCTAAGCCTATGTTTACTGTTGATTGCCTCACCCCAGTCTTTAAAAGGTGTGCTCATTTTTTTTCTCCTATCTCAGATAAGTGTGGTTTAAAAGCAATCACTGGAAGCATTGATAGGTCTCTTTAAAATTACACAAAGATGACGAGGATCACACTTGAGTTTTATAGTAACACCTTGACCTCAAGCAAAAAGTTGCATTGTTTTTAGTTTGTTGAGCATACATTACAACTCATTAGGGAGGTCTCCTGTAAAGCAGTGATTGATGGAGTATGATTTGTAATAAAATGGTGAGTTTTCCTAAGATTGATTCACTTCCTCATACAATTAAATCCTTGTACATGCCCTTTTTAATATTTCCTCTTAAAAGGGGAATAGAGTGCTCTATCTCTACACATCAGATAGTTATCCCTCAAGTCACATTTGAGGAAATTGAATCTAAGGTATTCTCAGTGGCAGACCTTTCCCTTAGGATGATATGTAAATTGTATCCTTTAATCTAGGCTTTCTTTGAGCTAAAGGCTCTGGAATTTCCTGATACCTAATTGACTTCCTGTTTATATAACATTTTAAGTACTTGGGAAAACAGTTTCTGTGCTGAGTCAGAGTATCTCCCCTCCAGTCTCAAAATACTTAGTTTAATTTTTCTTAGTATAAAATGCATATTGGTACTTCAGAGCAGTGATAAGTATATGTACATCTCTTAAGTACAAAATTAGCAAAAGTAGAACAATGTATTGATCTTTAGCTCATGAGGTATAAAGTTGCTTTGTATTGCAAGCATAATTTGTATAGGCATCAGTGTGACTACAGTCTGAGTTACTGTATGTTCTGTTTGTTACATTTCTGAATCAAAAGGATTCAGTACTTTTGGGGGATTAAGAAGTGTGCATTGATATTCATGCCAACTCACATGATTTTGTACGAACATACGAAGATTAACTCTTGGACTTTCAAACAGCCTAAAATGACCTCTTTTTACCTCTCTCCTTTTTTAACCTCACTGTCCTAATCCAGCTGTCTCCTGGAGTTTGGAAACACCCCTGAAGTTTTCATGGGGACTGTTACAATTACCAAGTTTTAGGTTTTGCTTAAGATTTTGGAGATCATGTCTCGGCATATTTATCAAAATCTTTTGTTTTTTTTTTCTGGATTTTGTTTTTAAGCTTTTATTGACTCCTTTGCTTTCACATAAAGCAGAACCTCAGCAGAATACTCCCACTTGTCTTAAACAAGTGAAAATGGAAGTCTTTACCCCCTGAAGAGCAGCTTTTTACTGCCACAGCTGATCTTCTGTTATCCTAGTCCTCTTATCAACTCTCACGTTCTGTCAATTATGTTGTGCTTGGAACGTCCAGTTTCATGGAGAGCATCACTAACTTGTATCTCTAGTGTCTTTTACTGGCTTGTGCTGATCAGCTTGAAGTGTTTGACAGGAAGTCAAATGTGTGGACTCTGTTCATATCCTGACTCTGTCAGGATGTAAGTAAAATTTATACTGTCTTTCTACCTTTGTACTGGAGCAATGCCCTTTGTAGAGCTTGCAGACTTAAATACCTATTTGCAGACTTAAAGATTTGTATTTTTTTTTTTACAAATCTTACAAATTGAGGTGGTTATCACTGTTTCTAATAGACCTTCCTAGCTTTCCTGCTCTCTTTATCACTTAAAATTATAATGTTAGAGAGTTGCTTTCAAAGTACCGTACTGGGGTGGGCGAAGCAATGTGCACTTCTTTCTCCGAATATTTCTTCATCCGGTCTGTCTAACTACTGTTCTATGTTGTCTCCTCCTTTTTTCACATTTTCTTTCACTTCGTGGCATACTTGAGATCTTTCTTAGATGCCTTAGTAGAAAGCGCTATGTAAGTTTTGTCAGTCCATTTTTGCCAAGGCCTCTTAATAATTATAAATATAGAACTTTTTTTTTTTTTTTCCAAAATGAGAATCCTTAATTTTAAACCTGCCAGTATCTAGAGGTGGAGGTGGAGCACACTGGTTTTAGGCAGATAGGTCCTTCACATCAAACTTTTTTTTTTTTTTTGACCAAACTACAAAGAGCATATCTGTACTGTTCCATTAGGTTAAAGCTGACATAGTTTCAAAGAGCTAAGGATGGGGGATCAGAGCAAATGATGTTCTAATCAAGGCTGTGCTGCATTATGGGAAAACCCATTTAACATTTTTATCTTTTATTTGAGTTTTTGCTTGTAACTAGACCTATTCAAGGAGCTTCCAGAGTCTGTTTTTACTTAAGAGGAAGAAAAAAAGTATCAGTGTGGTAGATGACTTGAAAAATATCTTGCCTTTTTCACTACAGTATTTAAGAGTGTATTTTCTTTGTAACAGTAGTAGAACTCTGCCATTTTGACCTTACCAAAGAGGGGTACCTGCAATAAAACTACTGCATAGGGAAGGCTTCACATAAAGTTTTGTTTTGCTTTGAAACATATGGGATATATTTAGTTTTACAATTTCGGATGAAGATAGGGATCAATCTGACCATGTAGCAGAGTGCAAGTGCTTTCCTGATGAGCTGTGCTTGCTGGAATAATGCACAATAGACTAAGGATACTGTAAGTCAACATTAAAATTAAGGAGAATTCAGTGGAACAGCTGTCTGATCTAAAAGCAGAAAAGTTTTGCAATTCCAATAAGTTATACTTTTGCTGAAAACTGTACCTAATCTTCAGGAGAGTATCTGAAATGCAAAGTAGCATATGGTGTTTCAAACTAGATCTAGAAAGGCCTGTAAGGAAAATTACTCCAAAAATAAATTAAAAAGAAGTTTCAATTCCAGTAATGATGGAAATGAAAAACATTAGGAGGAATGCCTCTGTGACAAAGTTAAAGCAATGAATGTATTTAGATTTTTTTTAATTTTTGCTATAAATAAAAATAAAAATAATTGAAGTAATGTGATAAAAGATCTATTTTGAAAAAAGATAACTCTTCTAGCTTGAAAAATAATACAATACAGGATCACTCCTCTGGCACAGATATTGGCAGGCATCACTTTAATCATTGATGTTACCTGGATATCTGTTGGTCTAGCTGGATGGGATGACAAGCTTTTTTGTCGGGTTGGAACTTACATTTTGGAAGCTCATGCAAGGATTATATTCAGATCTGAAATATTTTAAAATTATTTAGCATAGTATTCTTGTAATAGTTGTGATTAGGAAACACAGTTGATGTATTGTTTTGCTAAATGGACTTTTTCCTTGGTGCAAAACTCCCAGTGATTAGCAGCAGTAGCAAAATTATACGTAGTGCATGCTTAGGTTCATGAAGAACAGAACCAGCATGTAGTAGTCGAGAAAAGCTTCATTTTTGCCTGTAGCAAACACATAAGAGATTTTTTTTTCCAAATCTGATTCATGAAAGTGTCTATACCGATGTTTACAAAAAATAAAGCAAGACAGCGAGAGTCTCCAGTGTACCTCTCATCACTGGATGAGTAACCTCAGAGGCACAGGAGATTAATTAAATGCCCGTGTAGTGTTTTGAATTTATGAATTGTTAAAAGCTGTTCTGGCAAAAGATTTCAAATGATTAAAACCTGTAAAGCTAATAGACTAACATTTTAATTTGTTTTCCTTGTTCTTCTCTCACTGCCTGGAAGGTGAGAATAATGAGATTCTGTCTTGGGTCACAGTGTTGAGCATCTTTGTAACTAGCGACTGAATATTCAGTGAATCTTTGGATGAAATGCAGTAAGGCTTGAGGACATGCCCTGAGAATTTATTTATAGTTTTATGAAATTAAAATGGAGAGTATAACTCTCTGTAGCGTTCTGCATCCTGTGACCTGGGAAGTGTTCTGAAAACCTTTCTGTGTTATCTTGTAAATAAGAGTATTGATTAGATTCTGCATGCAGGGGAAGAAATGCAGTTGGTTGGACGACTTTCAAAATTAAAATTGAGGAACTGTTTAGCTTCCAGATATACTTTGTACACCTGAAAACCACTCCATCTTAATGAAATTGCTTATCCAGTACAAGCAGAATACAGACTTCTATCAATTCTGGCAAATCCATTTATTGTGATGGAGACTGATCAGTCAAGTCTCAAGGGTCCTAAAAGGCTCTAAAAGTTGGTATTGGCTTGCAGATTTTCAATTTAGGTAGTTCTCACTTAAAATATATGTGCTACTTTCTCTTCATACTCTCTTCATGAGTGAATAACATAAGATAGCCTGGTGTATTAAAAATGGTTAAGACTAAAATTCCTTTTTTTATAGAAGTATCTCTTGATGTACTTGGGACATAAGACTCCAGAGGGAAGGGTAGCAGATCACTCTATGTGTTTTTATGCTCTAACACTTACTTATTTCTTATTCTACAGGTCGGTGAGCTTGTAAAGGTCACAAAGATTAATGTGAGTGGTCAGTGGGAAGGAGAATGTAATGGTAAACGTGGTCACTTTCCATTCACACATGTCCGCCTGCTGGATCAACAGAATCCTGACGAGGACTTCAGCTGAGTGTGGCTCAACAGTTTCGCTTACAGATGGGAACAATCTCAACTTGTTTTAATGCAGATGCCATCAAGACTATGTTCCGACAGATGTTGAAAGCGGTATTGCTTGTATAAGCATTCTGATGATAACCTGCAAACCCCTGGGACTGAACACCACCATTCCTTAATCAAGGGTCATGTAATTCAGGGTACGACAGTAGATAACTTGTGTGTCAAGTGGCAGAACTAGTACATGATTATAGGTTGTAATGCCTGCTTATGTCCACGAGCACAGCAGCCTGGACCTTGCCAGCAGCAGCAGTTGGAGAAAGCAGTAACATAGATGTTATTACAGCGTTTATAGCTCTCTCCAGTTCTGTTTCTTGTGTTGTTCTTCCTCAGGCAATAAACATCAACCTTAGACAATTCAATGTGTAGGTAGAAATTTCACAAATTTATCCTGGAGCTTTCTCCATTTTTTTTTCCATTCTGAATTCTCTGTCCTAGAAAGGCTATGTGTAGTACTCCGCATGGTGAGTTAACTGCACATATTACAGATTTTTTGAAGCACATTGGGGACAGCTATATGATTTAGAGATGCTTACCATTTTAATGGTAAATGACAGATCAAATCAACCTCAGAATTCTGTAAGTTTGTGGACACTAGATGTGATTTTTTTCAGTACTGTTGATGCTTCAAACATAGCAGCTGTTTTAAATTAAAATTTTTGATAATACAGCAGTATCTCTCTTATCCACAAATATAAGGCTTATGGAAGTGTAAACATCCATATCAGTGCTGAAAAATGTGCACTTTAATGCATAGCTTTAAAGCAGTGTTTGATTCACTAAGTATACTAAAATATTGGCACTGCTTTCAGATAAAATTAAATTAGGTAGGGCTGGTTTAATATTTTTAGAATTTTTCAATATTCCTCTACATTACAGTAAAAATCAGCGTCAGACATGATGAACTGACAAACCAAATATTGCTTTTATTTTAAAGTTACTCTGGGGGCTCTACTGGTTTAATTCCCATTTGTAAAAATATCTGATAGTTAATTCATGAGGATTTTATTTTTAATAAACTAATGAAAAATACCTGTGTGCTTCTGGATTGATTCTCAAAAGGCATAATAGAATAATTACAGCTTCATAGTTCATAATGAAAATCAGTGCATTGAATAGTGATATTGTGCACTGCTTGATTTGCTTTCTCAGCCTGTTCTTCTAATTATCTGGTTTTCTCTATTATAAATCAGAATGGATTCAGTAAGTTTTGTAAACTAAAATTAAACACTGAAGTAACTATCCCTCGCCTGTACCTATATACAGCACTCTAGTGACCAAACTTAAGCAAATCAGTTTTGTAACTCTGACTGCATTGTAATCCATACAGAACAGTTTTTGTAAATAGTATTAAACCAAAAGCATTTTTTTTGGTTGATAGAAACCACGTGACTAGAATGTCTCATTGGCTGTAAATGCTGCGGGGACTAGTTCTCACTGCAAAGGCTATTGCTGCAAGGCATGAACCCCTAAAACAGAATACTGGTAACACTTTACCTCAGAACTGTGTAACATGCTGGAAATAACACTTGCGATATTTAAGTACTAGTTGTTTTACTTCAGAACTAACTCGTCAGCAAGTCTGACCAATTTTCAGGTAATGGGCACCCAATAATACTGTAGACTAACGCCAGTGTACATGAATTGTACTTTTCTATCACCAATATCCTAAGCACTACAAAAGATTATTAGAAAACTGACAGTGGGTCTGTTTTTTTGTGGCAGTGTTCTAAGAAGAATGGTAACAGGGTAATTGCAGTACTGTTCTAGCTTGGAGTGCTATTCTGGTTAATATGATATGCCGGTCTTCAAGTGTGGGATCACTTTCAGCTTAGTACAAAGTCTACTTTGGAGAAAAATTGAGGAACTAACTCTAAGTTCAGTAACACATTGATTTTTGTAAGTCTAATTTGTATTTTTCCTCTGACTGATATTTAATGCAATTTAATTTTCAATAGTCATAGTTGTTAAATACAGACTTGCATACTAAGCTTATCAGTTTGCCCATATATGCTTATATTTTTCTTCAGGTATTGCATAAGCAGCCTAATGAACTGTTCTTCAAATAACATGGTTTACTCTGAAGGATTTTTTTTTCCAATCACAATTATTCAAAGCCCCTGCATTTGTAACTTTCCAATCAGCAGTTAAGATACCAAAACTTTTTTTTTTTCCTGAAAGTAATTTTATTATGCAAGTCTTTCATTTTTACTATAAAAAATGAAATGTTAACTAGCAGATACCCAGAAAACTTGGCAGGGTTTTTTTTTTTTTTTTGGTGAAGACTGTATAAATTGCAAATATTTGTATACTTTGAGAGAGAGAAAAAAAATAGAGTCTTAATAGCTGCTGTTGCACTAGAATTCAAAGTTCTTGTCAAGCAGTTTTTCTTAGTCAGCTGGTACATTATGCAACCGTTTTCCACTATTCTGTTTTAAGCTGAGATGTGATTTTGTTTCATAGGTGATAGAAATTACTATGTTTGCTTTTGTACGAAATAGACATTTCAACTTATTGAGCTCTTAAAAGGAAATAGGTAGAACATACGTTCATAAACGTGTAGACGAAATCCTCTTGTGGCCTTTGTTTCTCCTCTTCTATTTGTTCCTTCTCCCCAATGCGTGCAAAAAATCATTGCTCAGAATGTTGGTCACAATCTTTTGTCTCTACTTGGCTGTGTTTTTTTGGTCTATTGTGCATAGGCAGGTGTTAGAACTAGAATAATCATTTCTAGGAACACCGTGAAAGCAGAATGCTCAATTACACTGTGTTCTTCTGGTGCATTTACACATTATATCACACTAAAAGTACAACTGGCTGCTATGTTTTTTTTAATATATATTTCATTTTGGTAAACCCCAGCCTTTTTACTAATATTTGACCTGGTTAAATCTTGTTAATCCGTTTGAATTGTATTTGTTAATAATGCAAATATTTCTAATCATGTTAAGAATAAAACACTTTTTTTTTAATGGTTTTGAGGAAGGATTCTAACCAAACCAGTTTGAAGAAAAATATGAACATGTGCCATTGTATTATAACACTATCCACTTTCTTGACAGTTCAAGTCTTTTTTTTTATTTTTTTGTAGCATGTAATGTATATGTTCATAGTACGTGAAGTAAATAAAAGTATAGCCAAAACATTGTCCTTGTCATTCAGCTACCATTAGAGTATTTGCATTTAATAATATAGAAATACAACGGTTGTCTCTAGTTTTAAATGCCCCTACTTGTATGAAAACAACTAAGCATAATACTTGCAGAAATAAGATAAACCAAGATGACTAACAAAAAGTATTAACTCATTTGCAAATGAGAATTCATAGTGTTGCTGGTGTATCAGAAGATAGTGTTGGGCTTCTTTGGATGGGGAGTGTCAGTGTGGAAATATGAAATGCTTCCTATCCAATATTTGAATTATCAGCAGAAATGAGCATTTAAGTATACAAATAGTGGCAACAACTTTCTCATATAAGCATTTACTACTGGTTTAACAGGGTTTCTTTTCAGTTGTGATAGTGGGAGAGTAAGGTTTCAATGAAAGATTAAGAGCTGTGGTGCCGTGTCAGGGGATGAAGTCCATAGAAAATGAGGAATAGGTCTGATCTCCCATGTGGGAGGACATTTCAAACATGCCCCTGTGTTAGACCTGCTTTTCCCACCAGTCCTTAAAAGCTGCAAGGGGAAGAGGCCTTCAGGCCCCCAACAATGAGAATCAATTTAGCTGTAAAACCATAAAAAAAAAAAGTTCTAGAAACATACTGAAAAAATGGAAAGATGTCTGTAATGGTGCTATTACTCTCCAATATCTAAAAAAACAGGCAGTTTGAACTTGTGGTGTTCCAAAGAACAGTTCTAGCTTCCCTGCACCACTTAGCTCTGCACTTTGAGCCATGGTTAATTATGGACCAAAATAAATTACATTTGAGGTATTCAAAATCCGTCCAAGCATTTGGCCTTCTGGAGGTGATCAACTGCCCCTTGCTGCCTGGAAGCTCCTTTGTTCAGTCTTCTATTTAAAACTATTTGTAAGAAGCTCTACTAAATATTCCCATTGAAACTTTATTTACTTCATTATCGTTTTTTTTTTTTTCTAAAAGAATCTGAAGAGTAGCCTTTATAATGTTAGCACTGCAGTTAATAGTTTTCCTCGCTTATAAGCAAAAGGACAGCATTTCTCTTGGTCACAATATCACAGTGATGACTTCTTATATCTTAAGTTGATTCATACCCAGTTAGCTGGCTAATATAGATAATTTTCTCAGTCAATACTGCGTGGCATAGTCTTCAAGTGGAAATTTAAGTGAGTGACTGTTTTTAATCATACTGAGATGCCAACTACATTTCCTTGTAATGCCTCTATCATCTCCAGGTGGTAAATTTTCATAGGTTGCAGTTCTGCCCCAATTTTGCTGCAGTGTTCTTCTAGTTTGGCTGCAGGAGAACTGAAACCAAAGCCTGCCTTTTAATGGCATGACCTGGGATAATTTAACACCTCAACACAGCAGGAGGGCAGAGGTCCTGTGCCCCTATCCACACATCCCTGAGTGCCATGTCCTGATTCTTAACATGGACCAGTACTTTGCCTGTTTTCTTTGAGCTGATGTCTCAGGACGTGCACAGAAAACTCGTGCCTCTCCTTCCTCGTCTGCCTCCTCCTGGCGATGATTTTCCACTGCAGTAGCAATTGAATCAACTCGTGTAAAGGTTGCTGCTGCAAGGGACGAGGCAAAGATTGCAGCCGGAAATTCTGCTTGGATCGTTTCCCTGCATTATACTGTTTACTCCTAATGCTCCAACAAACCCCTGACCACTTTCCAAACATTTGTGTGCCCTCTGCAACTAGTGCATTCAAAAATATTTCAAGCATCCAATAATATGCTACAATTCGGCAAGATTATCTTTTTTTTTTCACTTTTAGCAAATAAGTATTCTTAATGTGACCTGGTTTATTTGCACCATTAAGCGCCACATAACTTGAGTACCTACTCAAATAAGGATCACAGAAAAGACACCAAATGTGATCCAAGTCTAATTTCTTGTGCAGAGCTCCCACGCAAAGTCTCAGCTGCTGAAAAAAAAAAAAAAAAAACAAGCTTTTTATGGCCAGGATTTCTGAAGCGTAAAGGTGATTTGCAAGTCAGACACTCAGTGAGTTTTTGTATATTCACCCAAATAGATCATGACTCTGTGGTGCTGGACTCTTCTCTATGTCTTCCAGAAGCCTTGAGAATTGTACCTCATAGTTACAAATATCTCGGAGGTAGAGATATATAATGGTTTCCAATTCCTCAATTTCAGGAAAAAAAAA
>NW_010588891.1:0-31958 GCF_000705375.1 Tinamus guttatus | reverse complement strand
CCCCGCGGCCCCTCGTCGCGTCGCGGCCCGAAGCGGTTCCGCTCGGTCGCGCTGCCCGCGGAGCCCGGCGGCCGAGCTCGGTTCGCCGCAGACAACGCCCAGCGCGCTGCTCTCTGCAAGGTGGGTGCCCGCCTCGCCCAGCCCCCCGGAGGCGACGCCGGGGAGCGGCCCGCTCGCCCCGGCGGCCGCGGGGAAGGGGCTGGCGCTTTCCTTCCTCCTCCTTCGCCCGTGCCGGGGAGACCGCCGCCCCTGGCAAGTGCAAAGAGAGAGGGAGCTCTCGCCCTGGAGCCGCCGAGTCCATCCTTCCCTGCCTGAAGGGAGTGCACATGCTTTCTTTATGCGGTGGAACTTGCTAGAGACCATGTTTCACAGCGTTATCTTCTCTTTTTCTTATTTTTTTTTTTCCTGTAAAGTTCCAGCACTGTGCCCGATGGCTTCCAGTGTGCTAGGGGAGAGGGCTGAGCTGGCAACCTGGGATGGTGTCTCTTGTCTAAAATATCTGCCCTGCAACTGTTTCTCTCACGCCTAGTAGAAAAGGCCTCTAATTTTCTTGATGATGTTAATTTCCGAGGACAGTTACTTTTGACATAAGACCTTAGGTTTATGCATATAAACTGAAATAAAAACCTTTGTACGTAAAAACTGTGAACATACTTATGCTTCGTTTAGAGGTAGGAAGACACCTCAAATGCTTGCCTTGTTTGTCATTTTCATGGCAAAACGACATCAATTGGCAAGAACTAGGTCATATTTTCTGAGTTACTGCTTGGAAAATTTCTAATAGGGCTATTTTCAGGCGTAAGAGAAATGCACATTTTGGGGGAGGAGAATCAAGTGCAACAAAAAAAAAAAGTAAGGCTTAAATGAGAACTTTCTCTTTGTGACTATTCAGCTAGGGAAATGGGGAAGAAATAAGAATTCCAGTAAATGACAGTAAAAGTTTAAATGGTCTTATCACAATAACTGGAAGGGATTATGGAAAAAAATGCCCTGAAACAAGATCTTAGGACGAGACTGACTTGAATGGGGGATGGAGGTGGAATAAAGGTATGGGGGGGGAGTACAGGAAGGGTGGACATCAGTTCCAGTATTGCACAGAAGGCTCCCAACTTCCAGTAGTAACAAATTACTTTATATTTGTTAGTCTGTTATTACTACTCTAAACAGTGTGGAGTGGGATAATCCATTTCAGCAAAATAAAACAACTAGAAAAACAGACCCTTTCAACAAAGCTCCTAGAGTTGTTTCTTTGTTCATAGGGTCTTTTTCCTCTTAAAGAGGGGAAAAGGGCTCTCCAGCAGGTGTAGATGAATTAGTGAAACCAGAAGTGTTGGCTTTGGTTTGAGTGGAAACCCAAAGTGGGATGCTTGACTAGCATCCTAAAGGTTTCATAATCTTTTGGAGCTTTTGAGGCAAAACTGTCTTTGGTGTTTTCCCGGATCAGTGGTAGATTATTCCTATTATTCAAAAAGTAATCAAACTCTACACCAGTGTAGAGATCAGACTTCCTGTTAGCTAGGAAAAATGAGTTGGTAGGGATTGAGTTGGGGCAGCATTTCCCTGTTGGTTTTCTCTTACACCACCGTCCCGGGTGTTTGCTAAACAGTCTGGTTAGATGAAAATGTAGAAGGAGATCTCATTAAAGAAGCTGTATACTTTTCAGTTTACACATATAAAATAATACCTTTTTCGCTTAGATTTTGTAAAGTTTTTTGGAATTGTGGAATTAAGCGTCACAAGTTCCAAGTACGTCTTTGTGTCTGTTGGTTCTGGTCTGAAAGACAATATATTGTAAATATGGTTTAGCACCTAGTTCTGTATTCCTGTTCAGCTGAAGCAATTAAAAATATTTATCTAGTTCCTTTATATGTGTGTGTATACACACACATACAGCTGAAATGCTGTAGATTTGCAAAGATTGTAGTTGATAGTGTTAAATAATCAGGTGAGCAGAATTGTTTGGGGAAGGTATGTTGAAAGTGTAGGTTAATTCTAATTTTTTTTATTTATTTTGGTAGTCTGTAAGATATGCGACTCTAAGGTCATGCTTAGTAATTGCAATATATTATATCCTATGATGGTAAGTACTGCTTACAAATATATAGGAATACAAATCTGTCATGTAACTTGGATGTACTCTTGGAATTACAGTTTTTTTGTGTTAGTCCTAGAAGGTGAAGAACTTAATGTGGTTCTAGGACTAATACAAAAAAAAGTCCTTTTACTTCTGGAGATATATAAAAATATATGTATAGAACACCATTTTAATATGTACTTCATGGCATTTACAGCAGCACTAATGGTAGGCATCTAGCTTGTAGTAGTTCCTTTGGAGATGCTTGCTTGATATACTTAAATTTGTGAAGTCTTGAAAGATGTGCCTGAGAACAGGTAGAAACATAGCCCTTTATTTGTATTGTCCGTAGCATATTGCTGCAGATCTAGGACATGCATTTCTACGTGCTTCTGCAGTGAAAATAACACTTGAGGCCTGATCAGTAGAGACATTAGGAGATTTGAGTGTCTTTCTGACTTATCTTTACAGATCTGCTTAGGTGTGTCATGATAAATCAAAATGCCAGGAAACTAGCTTATAATATGGAAAGCTCTGACAAATTCATGAGATGCTGTATCTGCTGTTCCTGCAGAGAGCATTCTTAATAGCATAATATGTGATATAAATTGTCTTTGATAAACTATGCTGAAAATCCATTATTTTGGAAAATGATTGGAGTAGGTAGAATTGTGTTAGTATGTGAAATAAAGTAACTTATTTGACTTTTTGCAAGGGTAGGTATATGCATTTTTGTACAGTTGAATGTTAAAACTGTTTTGGGGTGTGGGAGAAAGAGGTCTTTTTGCTTATTTTCCCTTGTGGAAGGTAGGTAACATCTCTCTTCCAGTCATGTGAGATGTTCAGTGGTAAGAGTAGTCTACTAGGGCTTTAGGCACTGGTTTTGATAGTCTTGACGTCTATAAGTCAAACTTTGCATAAAGTATAATTTTGATGAGTTGATTGCCCGGTTTGGGGGATGGAGGAGAACTAAGAATCAAATTCCATCTGTGAAGAAAATGTGCCGTATTGGGAGTTCCAAGTCAGGAGACCTACCAAATAGTTGTTAACTGCTGCCTCCTATATTCTTAAAAGCAATCTATCATCTGTACTACCGAGGTGGTGAAGTGTGTATCAGCTGACTGAATCCAAGGTTTGAATGTTTAAAAGATTGTTAACAGGTCTGGAAATTACAGCTCAATCACTGAGCCAGCATGATTCTACATTACAAATGAGAACTTAAGCTGTATATTGATTTCAGTTTGTAGAGGACCTGTCTCTTTCAGCAAATGCATCAAGTACTCTTGAAGCTTTTTTCTATATTAGTGGTTAATAGTGATACCTTTCAGTCAAATGTTTTACTGTTCTGGTTATACTGAGTGTAACTACTGTCTTTGTATTGGCTATGAGTGAAAGTGCTAAAAGAAAAATCATATCCCTAAGAAAATGGCATGGGCAAGAAAGTGTTTGAGGAATTTGGTTATGACTGCTTTTATTTTGGAGCATAAAAATCCTGATCATGATGGGTTGTTTGAGAGAGGACCTTTTTCCATAACTAGATTCTTGAATCTTGAATACCAGATTAAACAAAGGAGATGAACCTATAACCTTACATGGTTTGATGCCCTGCAAAGAGTCCAAAAATGGAGTTGGTACCCAGTATGTTATTTGAATACTTGCATTTGAAACTCATTTAAAAGCAGACTTTGATCAAGCAGAGAAATATATGATGAGACTTGGTCCTTAGCTTTGCCTACGTCTCCTTTCAAGATTTTTTGTTTGTTTTAAATATTGGAAAAATGCCTTTTAAAAAAAAAAAAAAAAAAACTTGAGACTTCAGAGCTGGAAGTGATGGTAGAGATGACCTAGAAATCATGGTCTTGTTGCAGGAAATACTTCTGATGCTCTGTAGGACTGATTGTGCGAAAATAACACTGTTGCATAGATAATTGGCCTTAAACTGTGCATTTCTCTGAACATATAGAAGTACAAGTATGTTTTGTAGGACTGTATGTTGCAGAGGTATATTATCAAATGTTAGAAGTGTCAGGGCTGCACTAGCGGTTAAACTTTGTAAAGGCAACAGCAGTATGACCCACTGCTTCTCCACAAAATCATTATCTGAACCACCACACAGAATGGGATACTGTTATATAGTTTTTGTCTTACCTGTTTGGTTGCCTTAATCTCTAGAAATACCTCATTCTTCCGTGGATTTTTTTTTTTTTGAATTAAATTTATGTATTGTAACACCATGCGGAGATCACTTACAGGGAGATTATCCCCGTTATAATGGGGATATTATTATGGAGGGTTATCAATATTTAGTACCTTAGTAGTTATACCCAAGTTTCACATGTCTGTAATAGTTTGTTTAGGGTGCTGAAAGCATATGAAGATCTGAGGTGGGGAAATTCATGTGCATGAATAAACATTAAGTTTATTTTAGCTTTAAAAAAAAATAAAGATGGAATGACCTAGTCTGATAACTCTTTGCTGTTGATAGAGGATGGCTCTTCTTCCTTTGCTGTCTCGTATACTTACTTGAGTTCTAGTACAACCGTTAGAATGAGTCCGGTTCTCTAAAATGTAAGCACATCTTGCATGGTGGCCTGAGGGAGTTGATGTGGACAGAAAGGAAAGGCACAAGACACTTTTTTTGCATCCCTTCCTCCTTTCTGCCCCCCAAATCTAAGGGAACAGAAGGACCTAACATGGGCAGTGTAATAGCAGTGTATTTAGAACAAAAACTTCTAATGGATGGAAAGAATAAATCTTTCCCTTGTCTTGAGTTCAGTGCTAATCATTGTAGTTAATATGATGGTGGCTGCTGACCAAATGGAGGCCTGCAGATCTGGGGAGAACATAGGCTGTGAATAGTAAATCATTATGTCCATACTTGCTACTTCATGAGGAAGTATGGAGATGAAGATTTGATAAACTTTGAGGTTCCTTGGTTCTTTCAGTCCTTGCCTTTACTGATCTCAACAGATTGCTGTTTCAAGATGTTACTACTTATTTGAGGGTTTTTTTTTTTTTTTTTTTTCCCCTCTTGCATTGCTTGTGAGTGGTATTGTATTTCCCAGCATTTCTGTCTGGTTTTCCACTGGTCATCTCCCTCCATTCTGAAAGCTGAGCCTGTATTCATACCCTATTTCCTGTATTTCGGCCAAGTATCTATCCATGTGAGGAATGTGCTCCTTGGAAGGATGGAATGTGCAGAATCTATGTGCTTACTTTCTTGTCCTATGGCAGTTCCTTAATCTTTGATGAGGTACCTTGTCAAATGCCTTTGGGAAATCCAGATAGGCTATATCAATCATGTCTTCCTTGCCAAATGCTTGACTTATTCACAAAGGTGCAGTATATCTGTGAGATGTTATTGATCTTCACAGAAATTCATGTTTCGTCTTAAGTGGAGTAGTAAAATGCGGGGGAAAAATGCCTGTATCTGAGGGCAGTTGGTTTTGTCAAATGCCCTCCCTTCTCTCCATAAGAATATAAAGCTACAGTGCCTGTTCAGACCAAGCATCCATTTAGCATGTTATGTCTTAAAACAGCCAACAGCAAATTTCTAGAGAAGAGCATAAATCTAGGGCAAACGTGTTTCTCCAGAACATTCTCCAATTCTTTCTCCATAACTTAAACTTTGGGGATTTCCTGCTCTGATGGCATGATCTGACAGCACCCATAATATGGTGACAGCCATTATCAACTGCAAGACTGGAATGTAACCACTTAAATTACAGTCTGTCTTTCTGAATCTGCATAACACTGCTTTTCCATAATGCAGTGTAAGTGTCTATGGATTGTGTATGCAATGAGTTGTCATTACTGCAGTAATCCTCCTTCCTGAAAGGTAATCTCAGATTGGCTTTTGTTGTGAATGGTCTTAAAGCTTTCTGTTGTCTTATGGAATCTTCCAGAGAGGTAAAATTACACTCCGAACATTAAATACTTGCTCTGTTTGCAGACATATATGGCTTTATTTCTGTATCTAACTGCTTTATTATTATTATTCTTTATTGAGGAAAAAAATACAGTTATGTCATCTTATTGCATTGCCTGAATTGTTAATACTATTCATCAGGCTTAAAGTTTCAGGGCAAGACTTTGCTGTAGAATACCAAGCTATATGCATAATATCATCTAGCCCTGTTGGAATACAGATTTCTTTGTTTTGTATGTTAGTAGAACTGAGCTCCTTACCAACCCAGAAACCTTTCTCATGGATATGCTAATCTTTTGTCTTTAGGCAAGATGGTTGTTCAAGGTTAGAGGGTGGGTGAGGGAACATTCTAACATGTATTTATGTATTCAACTAGTAACAAAACTAACATTTCTTTTTGAAAAGACACCTTTCAGTATTTTGGTGGCTTCCCCTTGGCATAAAGTGTATTTGTCTTACTATCAGCTCGTGGGATAAGAGACTAGGGGGAGTGACAAGGCCTGGTTTTTTTCCTGCTAGTTCCTAGCAGTTGACTCTAGTTTCTTTTGATGGTTCTGGAACATGGTAACTGTTGACCTTTGCAGAACATCTGAGAGAGACAGCAAGCTTAATACATCACCTGTCTGAGACTCTGGCTCCGCAGGCATGCCTTTGTAAAAGCTGTTGGTAGTCTTAAATTGGATTTGTCCTCCACTATGCAAAGATCTTGGATCTTTGTTTTAGGGCTTATAGGTGTTTAGACTAATGATAGATAAAATCCTGCAGAAGCTAGGCAAGTGATTAAAGTTGTAGGATTGTGTTTGAGTGTGATCAGTGAGTGAGTGTGGTCAGATGCTTGCAGGGAACGTGTCTTTATGTGGCTTTTTTTTATTATTTTTTTAATCTTATAAGTGAACTCGCTTCCAGGGTACAGACTGTAAGATCTTCAGTACAGTTGGTAAATGTTGCCTTTTTTTTCCTTCCTTTTCTTGGTTGTTGCAGTTCTCTGATACAGGTGATCAAACGTGGGAATGGTTACATGCTTTGTGTCTCCAGGATTCTAGAGTACATAGTTTATATGTATCACACTGGTTATTTCATAACCAGCTGAGTGGGAACTGTCTTTTATTTCATTAGGAGACAGGTTTTGTATGGAAGTTTTCAATCATACAAAGTTATATACTAAAAGCTCTGTAGCTAATCCCAATTGGTAAATCGCAAAAGAACATGAATCTTTTTTTTTTTTTTTTTTTTTTTTTTTAAAAAAAACTTTTTTCTTTTGTGGTGTTTTGCTGTATGCCTGCCCAACATTACCAGTAGGGCTCAAGGTTGCTAGTGTAATCAGGTAAGACAGGGTGTTCTTCACTTTTCTGTGAAACTGACCCTTTTCTTGAGAGGAAAAAAAAAAATCGGAGGAAATTGAGCAACAACTTCGTAAAAAGGCCTGATGGAGCAAAGCTAATGTGGTCTTGGTTAGACTTGCCATGTAACTGAAGCCATGCCTGCTTATTTAAAGCATAGCATCATACTGGATAAGACAAAAGATCTTGATGTAGTAGGTGAACAGGATGATGTGACTGCATCCCTTACTTTTCCTGAACTTTAAACTGTCTGTATTTCTCTACAGGATAAGTTCTTGATCCACTCTGGTTAAAGACTGGAGAGAGGGCTGTGTGTTCCCAAGTACAGCTTTATTTCTTAAACTGTAGTGCAGTTTCAATTGCTCTTATCTGATGGCTGTTAAACATTAAGCTTAAAGACAAGACGTGTTTCTTGCTAGAGGTTGGACTCCAGCAAGCAGGGCTTCCCAGAACTGAGTACTGGCAAGCAGTGTATGCGTTATGGATGTAGCTCTGCTGTTTTAAGAAACTTCAGAATCTGGGATGACTAAACTTGCACTTTAAGTTACCTCTTGGAAATAAATTCTTTAAATAGATTTTAGTAAATAACTTATAGCAGTCATTATTTAAATTGCATATTATATCACTCCACCTTTCTGATAGTGAATCAAGCCATTGGAAAAAACTTTGGCTTACACATGTGGAGACCTGCTGGAGGCTGATAACATTCTTCCTTTCAGGGAAAAAGATTGAGCCTACAGTTGCTGTTCTGAGACAGCTCATGCCTGCTATGCTTTAAGATCTGGCACCTGAGGATAAAATAGGCTGTTAAGTTTCATTTGTTTTGTATTGCCTGTGCTGCCATGATACAGTGGAACATATTCCCAAGGAGGTAAAATGGTGGGGGAGGGATGACAAGTGGACAAGTTAAACTTTACTTTTCTGTGGTTTGCTTCCTTTGTTCTCCTGTTAGATGGTCACATTAGGGGAGACATGGCCTGATGGTTTTCCCACAGTATTGACAGAAGCTAAATACAAAACACTGTCTTAAGAGTAGATAAGGGTAGTTGAGAGGGAGGAAGTAAAGGCTGTTGTTAAGGAGGCTGTGGAATCCTCATCTATAGAAGTTGGAAAGCAAATGATGACGGAAACAAAATATTGTTGGTCTGAAATATGTTTCATACTAGTCTCTTGCCTGGGATATATGTCATCCTTTTGGTTTTCGTTTTTCTGATACATAACAGGCAATCATAATGTGATTAGATAATGAAGGGATTATAACTTTCTTTAGGTAGTTAAGGCCTTTGCTTCCACTTGAGTTTTGGAATGCTGTATTAAATAATCTATCACTCCCTCGTGGCCCCTTTCTCACCCTCTCCAGTTTAGAAGTCTCTACGAATGGCTTAAACTAAAACTGCTTGGCAGGGGTAACTATGATCACTCTGGTTACCTAAGGATGATTTTTCTGTTCCTTCTCCAAGCAGTTCATTTTTCTTCTGGTGATTTCTTCTTGGAACTTTGACTTGATTTCCTAGTCACAGTATTAGTAGTTCTCTACATACATTAAAATCTACATTTTTGTTAATTACCATAATGCGCTGTATGTTAGCTGGGAACTCAGTGGTATGTTCTGCAAATCTTCTGTTTGTCCTTAGTATGTTGAATACTAACATAGACTTGCATTTTTTTTTTCTGCTTTGAAAGAATTTTTATGTTTTCATTTTCTTTGATAGTGTGTCAGATACATCTTTTGTGTTTATACTCATTGACTTGTTCTGAACACTAAGCATGAGATAACTGTATGAAAAGAAGGAACCTATTTTGAGAAATTAATAATAATGTGCACTTTCTATTGCAAAGCTCTAAAATGCTTTGACTGTGAGAATAATTGACTGTTTTCCTTCCTAGAAATGGTTGAATCAATGAAGAAAGTAGCTGGAATGGATGTGGAGTTGACAGTGGAAGAGAGAAATCTGCTTTCTGTTGCATATAAAAACGTGATTGGAGCCAGAAGAGCTTCCTGGAGAATAATCAGCAGCATTGAACAGAAAGAAGAAAACAAAGGTGGAGAAGATAAATTAAAAATGATCCGGGAGTATCGGCAAATGGTAAGGCTTGGTTGATGTTATGGCATAATGCCATGTGGTTTTAAAAAGGGCTAGATCCCAGTTTTGTTACATTATCACAAACTGCCATGGTATTACAGCTTGCCTGAAGCAAATGTCTTTAATGGAATGATAATATTGAAAGGAAGAGTTTTCTTCCCTATCTGGAGAAGGTATTTGGTGGTAAAGGGAGAGTGGATGTCGTTCTGTAAGTGCTCCAAAGAGTAGCTCCAGAAAGAAGTAGGGGAAGGTTTCTTTCTATGCCTGCGTATCTGCTCAGCATTCGAACCGACTTCGCAACTTGCCCAAGTGTCAGGCTGCATATTCAGGAAACCTCTTTCCTCTAATTTCAGTTATACTGAGCAGCTTTAATGGCATAACATGTCTGAAAAAGTGTTTTGCTCTTAAACTGGTCTCTACTTCTGGTGAAAGTTGCTTTAGAGCATACCAGCTTAGGCACTTGGCACTGTTGCTGGGCTTGTGACTACTGTGAACTGGAATCATGAACTAGTATGGAATTCAAGTAACATGGTTAACATGTTGAAATATTAAGAGAAGTATCTTCTCTCTGCATAAAGAGCAGCACTATATTCAGATCATCTGCTTTCTCTGCATCTATTCCCACTGTGGTAGTTGGATTTCTTGTATGTTGATCCTGTTTGTTACTCTGCCTTGCAAAGGAAAACTTTGCAGGAGTTGCTGCAAGCTGAGTACTCTGCAGTTAGGTGGTAATGGAGAATAGCTACCTAGCTAGGATTAGTATAATTGAATTGACAGACCTGTTACTAGCTCAGACAGCAATGCCTGTCTTGAAATAAATGTTGGGATAATATCCACTCTCTGACAGCATTTAGTTCTTAAAACAGATTTTTTATCTCTAGACTGGTCACTTAAACTGATAGTACTCAGGCATCCAATTTAAGGTTAATCACTATATGTTCCTGAGGGAAAAGTTAAGATGTCATGGCTGTGAAACTTGCATGTGTCATAGCCTCCAAGGTCTTGCTATTTTCTCTGGCTTCAAAGAGGAGGGGGAAAATGGTTCAGATAACTTTGTGGTGATCCGAATCATTTTCTGTAATTCACTTGACAGGGAATTTGGAGAAATCTTTGGCTTTTATCAGTAAGGGCTAGTGAAATCCTCACCTCTTAGAGAAGTGAGTCATTATCATTCCATCATCCCTTGCCCTTTGGAGGAGGCATATTCCTGTGCTCTTTAAGTTCTGCTGCACTCCTCTGCAGTGAGACTTAGTCTGTCATTTGGGGATAAGTGCTTTTCCTCTGAAAGTGAAGATGTGAACCATATGGAGGCAAAGTCCTTTATACCATCTGGCACTGATTCCTAAACCACCCATGGCAATGATACTGGCATTGAATTTTTTTTTTTTAAACTCGGTGTTTTTTGTTGCTGCATGGATTTGTTAGTTACAAATTTCTAGTTCTGCTGATATGCATATGAGGTGAAGCTCTGCCAGTTTCATACTATCTAGCTTAGTTGCAAATACTGTTTTCTTGATGACTGTCTAAGCCTTTTAACAGAGTACAGAAGTACTGGGAATCTAATATTCTTTAATTTTGCCGTACACTGCGTGCTTCCAGTTTACTTGCTTGAAACTTTTTTTACCTAATATTTTGTGGGCAGTTAGTATCTTCTGACAAAGGTCCTTTAATGTCGAAGATTTATATTACTTTGAAGGGATGTTAAAACGAGGCTTTGTTCTCTTTTTGAGGGAAGTATAGCACAGAACAGGCTGGTGTGCAAGATCTACGTATGCTGTTTCAAGGACTATGTATAGCATGGAGTGCTGTGCCCTGCCAGCAGTATCTTCAGCTACCAAATTCTCAAAGGAAGCACCCATCAGGAGTTGCTGTAGGGTGAATATAGGCTTTAGGTGGAAGAATGCTGTGGAGACCTGTAATGTGTTTCCATACAGGAGAGAGACTACTTAGCTCTGGGCTGAGTTTCCCCAGAGGCTAATACTTACCAGCTATAGCTTAAGACCATCTTCCTCGCAGTAGCTGTTGGAAAACTTAGAGTAGATACTAACTCACAGTAAGGAGAGACTTGTCAGGACAGGTTTGGAGAGTTCAGGGCCTGAAGAACTTATGCAAAGGTTTGGATGAAACTCCTGACTTGCTGTAAATGCTAAAGCAAGATGTGCAGCAGAGCTGTGCTGTTGTCATGCTGAGTGCTTCTGTTTTTACATGGAAGTTTTGCTTACTTTCCATGTCAACAGATATCCATTGGCATGGTATGGCATTTTTCAGAGTAAAGTTCAGTGCTGTTTGGACAGTCTTCCTTGGGCTGAAGAAAAATGCTTCTCTGTCTGGGACTTATAGGCTAAGCTTGAAGTGCTGGAGGAGTGGGAGAGGAATCTTTGGAAAAGATGTTTTTCACTTGCCACTTCTCTACCCTCTCCCAAACTGGTTTGGGCTTTCACGCTTATAAATTGTTGCTTGACTTGAATGGAAAGTAGCTTTTTTTTTTTTTTTTTTTGAAAGTAAATACTTGAGATTTTGGTCCACATCAGTATTTATGTTATGATTTTGACCATGACTTTTATTTCAAATGTTTGAACTACTATCCAATATGTCTTGGGGCAGGCTTTGAGGAGTGGTGGTGTTGTCAGTATAGGACTAGGATGGCTTTCAGTATGGGACATATGTAGAGCAACCCTGAGCAGTGATGGAAGAAGCCAGCCTGTATCATTACCCAGATCATTACTTAAATGTAGCCAAACAAACAAAAAAGCCTTGGGGGGAAAATGCCACTTGCTTTGCTAGCAGGCTGCTTTTCTGAATCCAGTGGCCTTTTGGAAATGCATCGAAGTGGAGCCTCTGGCTTTCCTGCTCTCATCTGACTATACCTCTGTGAATGAGAACATGCAGTGAGGATTTCTTTGCTTGTGCTTGGAAAGATGAGGTGGTGAATGTCCCAGCACAAAATGCAAGTCACTTCCTTGTAGTAGGATCTAATGCATTCTTGAATTGCACAGGACACGCATCATCCTATTGGCCTGTATTCATTGCATAGGCTGTGAACATTTCTAGTGTTCTGATTTTATAACCTGAGTGATATATTGTGGGGCAGCTGCAGGGGTCTCTTCTCTCCTTCATCCGTATGTGTCAGGTTGACTTAAGTGTATGTTTGTGTTAATAGCAGGTAGTGTACAGGCTTTAACAACTCCATTTCTCGTAGTTTCAGATTGCACATCAGTCATGATATGCAGCTGTTTTGGGGGGTACGTGTAAAGAGGTTAAACATGTATGTATATTAACTTTTTCCCTTGGCTACTTTTAATAAGCTTCCTTACTTAAGTCACCAGGTGGTATTACAAAGCTTCTGTACCTGCAGAGCTAAGAACACAGCCTGGAATCTGCTTAAGGCAGGGCTGCCACTAAAATAGAGACAGGCTGGATCGTGGGAGTAGCAATGTGGGTTTCGGGATGATTTGTCTCTCTTTGCCAGTCAGAGCCTGTAGTTCACTATGCCATGTGCAGAGTAGAAATTTTGATAGGGCCTAAAACTTACTTGTTAACTGCCCTCAACGAGCTCAGATCAGTCTCTTGTGCAGGCTCTTAGTGAATCATTGTCTAGAGTAGATGCTTTCTGTATGAGGGGTCTTAATGTGTGTGTGTAGTGTTTTTTTTTTATCAACTCAGTCTGTATTAAATCTTCTTAAAATAGGGTAGGTCAGGGTGTCTAAATTGCCTTGGGCAGTGAATGATCTATGATAACTTGTCTGTGTGGCTGATGCTTTAAGCAAAGCTGAAAAAGGACTGTCTGAGTTGAAATGGAAGTTTGTACATTTGTTAACAAAAGAAGATTAGAAACTGATTTAATTCTTTGCAGTTTTGCTGAAGATCTCTCTGCAAGAAGTCATTGAAAAAGAGGATCAAGAGGAAAGAAGTTTGCAGGAACTGGCTGCTGGCAAAGGTTTCATAGCTTTTGTAGCCCAAGAATTTATGAAGTAGACTTTTTTTCCAATGGCCATGTATCAGTACTTTCCTTAAGCGTTTGTTTTGTAACTTAAGTGTAGAATCTAAACCTTCCTTTGAATGTTAGGGCATTCTGATGTTGTTTATGTACAAATTTTGCTGTAGATTAAGCTTTCTAAAGGAACTGCTGAAAATTGCTAAGATGCTTCTTATTTATAAGTATGTGCGTACCTGCCAGTTTAATATTAAAATTTTGTGTCTGTAACTTCAGATTGCTAGCTTTTGAGGCTAATTATTTTGTTTACAAACCATAGCAATTTTGGAGCTATTTAGTGATAAAGAATATTACATAGCAGGAAAAATGTGCAAGGGAAAGCAAACTGAGGTGAGGAAAGGTAAGGGGTAATGGACTGATTATGGCTGTTCTTGTGATCAGAGACTTGCAGTTACCTATACAGATGTGTGTGTGTAGTGTTGCCTTTTTTGTTTGTTTGTTTGTTTTGTTTGTTTGTTTTGTTTTTTAAATCTGTTTTACAGTACCTAGAAGTAGCTTGAGCCAGAATAGATTTCAGCTAAAGTTGTGAAAAATCATTGCCAAATCATGAGAGCAGCAATCAACTGCTATCTATGTTAAACCAGGCCCTGTTACTGTGAGTGACTTGAGATGCTCAGTAGAGAAAATTCTTCCACAAACTGCAGCAAGTCTGGTTTTGTTGATGCTTGTTGGAAGGCAATTTTTAACTTTTTGGATATATGTAATTCCTTTGCTTTGAGGCCTGAAACTTTTCTTGACACCTAATCTCACAGACTTGTTTTATGTTTCTCAAGGTAAAATGAATAAACGAAGGTAATGTGACAAAGTCTTCAATTTTGGCTATTAAAATCCAATAGTTATTCTTAAAGAAGGCTTATATTTTGGTTTTCTTTGGCCACTGGTCTGTTAATGTTGACATTTTATCCTTCTCTTTTCTCAGCTGCTTTTTTGCCTTTTATATCTGACCATTTTGCTTGTGTGGTGTACCTTTGTGGTGTTCTAAGAGAGGCTGTCTTGGAAGCTTCTCTTAGCTGTGTTCCCCAAGTAATAATTGGAAACTTTGTTCTGAAGATGCTATTTAATAGTGGGATGGAATGAAGTCTAGCTGACTTGAAATAATTAAATAATTACCTAGAAAATGTCCCTTTTACCATTGTCACTTTTAAGGTTGCTTTCCAGGATCAAAAATTTGAGTTGGGAGTTAGGCAAGTCTTGCGTTAGCTGCAAGTCTGGCAGCAGCTGCATCCTGAGACAGACCTAATCTAACTTTCTAGAAACGTATCTTCCAGGGAATTTATTCTTTTAGCTGAACTTGCATTTCATCATACATAAATCCTCGCCTCTTTTAATGTGTGGCAGCTAATTACCCAGTACTGCTTTGCTTAATGTATCTGTGGAACAGCTGAATGTGTGTTCTGCACTTTTTCTTTCTTTTCTCTTCCTGGATTGTTACAATTTCTCCTGTTGGATATTGAGTATTTATAAAACAATTTGAATCTTCCATACTAATCTCTTCTCTTTTGTTTGTTTTTAGGTTGAGACCGAGCTGAAGTTAATTTGTTGTGACATTCTGGATGTACTGGACAAACACCTCATTCCAGCCGCGAACACTGGCGAGTCCAAGGTTTTCTATTACAAAATGTAAGTGCTACCTTTTGAGATGAGGACATCCTGTTTGTATCTGGACTAAGTAACAGAAAGTAGCAGAGTGTGTGTGTGTGTGTATATATATATATGTCTGTAGGATTCACTCAATCATAGTAATTTATTGGAAAAAGTAATTCAGTCATGTCTCGCTAGTTTCCTGCTTTGAATACAGCTGGTGGGCTTAGCATCCTGCTTGACAGTGTGAGCCCAGAAAGAAGGGCTGGAGACACCAGTTTGGTGTAAGGTCAGCAGATCTTCACATAAGCTATTGCACAGCTCTTATATATAAGCTATTTCTTTAATTGAACTGATAAGGTAGAGGTCACTTCTTTGCTTATTTTTAGTGTGAACTGTACACGTTCTGTGATGAAAAAGCAAAGGGGGTAGATGGCTGTCTTGTTAGTTTCCAAATTGCATTTTCAAATCACACTGGACTTTCTTGGAGTATATTGCTGTAGCCACTAGCTTTGATACTTTTGCAGTTTCTGCACTAATACCCTGGGATTCTATGTTAATGGAGTAAAATAGCTGAAACCAAAGTGTTTATCATACTTCATTTTTTTTTTAAGTTCACTTAATGCCTCAGTATTTATTTTCTTGATAGTAATTAGGATGACCCTTTAAGTGTGTGGATGTATAAATATCGATTTCAGGGCTAAGGAGACTGTTTAGTAGTGTGGAAATCAGGGACTGCTAATGACTGCTTGTTCTGTTCCTGTTTTCAGGAAGGGGGACTACCATAGGTATCTGGCTGAATTTGCCACAGGAAATGACAGGAAGGAGGCTGCAGAGAATAGCTTGGTGGCTTACAAAGCTGCTAGTGATATTGCAATGACAGAACTCCCACCAACACATCCTATCCGCTTAGGACTTGCTCTCAACTTCTCTGTATTCTACTACGAAATTCTTAATTCTCCTGATCGTGCCTGCAGGTAAGTGGTGAATCAGAAGACAGAGAAATCTTGCATGATAACCAAATAAGCCAAAAGTGATTGTGACTCGGGTAATTGCTTTCTTTTAACAAAAAGATGGAATGACCAGCTGGATAGATGAGGGGAAGAGCGATGGACGTTGTCTATCTTGACTTCACCAAGGCTTTTGACAACATCCCTTACAACATCCTCTTGGGCAGGCTCTGGAAGTGTGGGATAGACAAGTGGACAGTGAGGTGGATTGGGAATTGGCTGGATGGCAGAGCCCAGAGGGTGATGATCAGCAGTGCAGAGTCTAGTTGGAGGCCTGTGGTTAGTGGTGTCCCCGCAGGGGCGCAGGGTGCAGTCCAGTGCAGGACTACGAGGATGATCAGGGGCCTGGAACATCTGCCCTATGAGGAGAGACTGAGGGAGCTGGGCCTGTTCAGCCTGGAGAAGAGAAGGCTGAGAGGGGACCTGAGCAGTGTCTAGCAGTACCTCAAGGGAGGCAGTGAGGAGGATGGTGCTGGCCTCTCTTCACTGGTGGCCACCAACAGAACTAGAGGAAACAGCTGGAAACTGAAGTATCAATAGTGCCACAGGAACTTAAGGAAATTTTTTTTAATAGTGAGGGTGCCAGAGCACTGGAACAGGCTGCCCAGAGAGGTTGTGGAGGCTCCTTCTCTGGAGATCTTCAAAACCTGCTTGGACGCAGCCCTGTGCCACGTGCTCTAGGTGACCCTGCGTGTGCAGGGGGGTTGGACTAGATGATCTCTAGAGGTCCCTTCCAACCTTGAGCATTCTATGAAAATAGTGGACTGCTTTTTGCTTGCTTCTAATTGATGTCTTCATGCTGTGTGATGTTCATTCATTAGAAAGCTTTTGAACTTTGAATCTGGACATGTTTGTTGATCTGAAAGTAGATAAGGTATGAGAAGCAAAATAGCAATAATCTTGTATTGATCAACTAAGGGCAGCTTGACAGCTTGCCACCTAACTGCATGTGCCCTTGTTTTGCAAAAGGGTGAGTTAGTTTAACTTAGCTGTTTGGCTGTTGGCTAAGGTGCAGGGTAGCAGGGGTCACATTACTAGGCATTTCCGTGGCCTGTGAGCATATGTCAGCCACAATAGCTCATTTCTCTTTAGGGATAAAGCTTGCTGATGAGCATAAAAATACGGATTGAAGCAATTACATTTTATTATTGCTCTCACTGCGGGTGACATGGATACCTTTTCAAGCTCTTAACAGATCTTGATCAGTTGTATCATAAGATACAGGAATGCTTTATAGACAAAATCCTGAATATCCTGTTTTCGATAAGCACCTACAGTGGCCAGTTGTGAAAATTTGAGAAATTTAGGGAAACATCTAGCACTGCCTTGGGAAAAAAAATAAAGCTTAAAATGTCACATAGGCAAACTAGAAGATAGATGTTCTGTAATACAGATTTAATTTGTGTACTTCAGGATTCTCTTTAGCAGTATGCTTCTAGATCTCATGTGTTCTGTACTTGCAGGTTGGCAAAAGCAGCTTTCGATGATGCTATTGCAGAACTGGATACACTGAGTGAAGAAAGCTATAAGGACTCTACACTTATCATGCAGTTGTTACGTGATAATCTGACACTATGGACTTCAGACATGCAGGGTGATGGTAAGTAAACCTGTCCCAAAACACCTCGTCATGGTCAACTCAACTCCAACAAAACAAAAAGCAAAGCATGGAAATGTAGACCAGCTTGGTGTTCACTAGTTTTGTCTGCTTTTCCTGATGGCCTTCAGAATTTCTGTCCTTTCTTAACGCTGGATAAGTTGATAGCAGTGACACCATTTGTTTTGAGAGGCCTCTTCAGCTCATAACTGAAGGGAGAAGATGGGGAATTACTAACATCTCCTCACTACCCCCCCTTTCTAGAATGAATATTTGGTTTCATCAGTGACTGCTTTAAGTGTAGTAGAAACTCTTCATTTAATGCAGTTTTTCTTTCTTGAGGTTTGTGATATTTGCCCTACAGTTGTCATTATAATCTAGTGTGAACCTGCAGTGCAGGAGAAAGTTCTTGCAAATGTCACTCAGTATTTCTGTAGACATTTCAGTGGCAGATGACTTTCTACTGTTGTGCTAATTACTTTAGAGCACTTTACATAACTGCATAACTGTCCATTCTTGGGAAGCATGAATGTGAAGAGGAAAAAGGAAGGCAATCTTTAAGTCTAATTACTATTACTGGTTGTGGAAATCTAATTAGCTTTTTGGGACATTAGAAGTGCCTTTGGTATTGGTGTAGTCCACTTTATGCTCCCAGTGAATGACTCAGAGTATTGCCTTAGTAAATGCTGAATGTGTCTTCTGGCAGTATATCTGTGCGTGAGACATAGATTGCTTCTGTTTACTAGCATCTCATAGTTACTTAAAAGGCTTATTTTTTCCACTTTCTAGATTGACTTTTTTCAGGGACGCGAATGAGTATAAACTTTCTCTGTCACTTAAGTTTTTTTTTAGCATTAATGCCTGGTTTACTGGCTAGTAGTATCAGTGAATTAAACGTTCTTTATCTAGAAAGATTATACAGGTAGAGAGATATGACTGGCTTTGTTTTTAACTTGGAGAAAACTTTTCAATCCTGTTAAGAATATATTTAGGTACATATGTATTCTGCAAGGTTTGAAACAATATTCCAATTTGATTTTTATGTGAATAATTTCTGAAGAAAGGAGCGATTATTTCTGAAGAAACAAATGTTTTTAGATATTTTTGTGGTATAAACTGTTTGAAGCATAGTCATGTAGTTGCATGACACTGCTCTGAAATACTTTATTGGTTATAGTCTCCTATTTGAAAGCAATTGTAGAATCTTTTTTCATACTGCCTCTGTTACCATGTGGCTACCGAGGTTCTGTGGGTTTGTATGATTTTTATTTGTGTACCTTCTAGCTCTTCAAGTAAATAAGCAATATTGAGTGTCACAATTTACACTTTATCCCTATGCCTTTGGGCTTTGACAGTCCTATGAACTGGAAGAAGCTCTAAGTGTGCTGGGCCTGGGCTCTTAATCTACCCTACATCCCAGTGCAGAGTTTCTTGCAAGAGACTGCATACTGCTTTTGTAGGTGTAATTTTACAAATCGTAACAAGTCCATATAATTATCCTTACGCATACAGTCTCTGTATTTGGCTCAGTGCAGACACTGTTCTAAATACTGCAGGTATTAGATGCATTCCTTATTGCAATTGGCGGAAATTATTCCTTTGTCTAATTTCTGCAATTTGAGCCAAGAAGCCTTTACAGAGACTTTGTAGTAACTCATTTTATACCTAAGTCCAAACTTGTTGTTTCATCACTGGTTCCATAGTATAGTAGACAGACACTTTGTCCTTTCTGAAATAATTCAGGTCATTCTACTCCATTTCCGATACTTGCTGTGAAGATAACTGTTGTAAACTTAAAAACAATCAAAAAACTACCATACTATTTAAGATCATGTTGCTGTGTCTGTCCACAAAGAATTTGATGTTTAGCTTAATATTTGCACACAAGTAATTATTCCATCCTTTTACTCATAGCTTGCTAATATGTTGACTTCATATAGTTAAAACTTCTGCTTTCAGAACTCTGCAGTTACTTCTAAAATTAGGTAAAGCCTGTGATGACCTATGACAGTTAATGTTAGTAATGATATTCAGAAACATGGTCACAATTACTAGTTTAAGAGGAAAAAGATTCAGAAATGGCTCATTTTTTTGCATAAAGCTTCTGTCCGTTTCCGTTGTGCAGGTTGTAGGCAGTGACTTTCCTAAGGCAACTGTTACTGAGCTGCTGTGTTTCTCCATCTCATTTATTGTATCTTCTAACCATATCATAGACGAGCTGTTGAGTTAATTTTCACGCTTGTGATGTCGTCTTCATGATTCCTGTTTTCCCCTTCTTTCCTGCTATATAGATTCCTAAAGGAAAGTCCAACTGTTCATTTCCTAAAAACTCTACTTTGTAAGTCTTTGTCATGGCTCAATGAACTTTTCAACGTCAGTTTTCTGATCACTAATCATGCTTGCCTCTTTCACTCTCTTGCTGCTCATAAATTGCTTGTATCTTTGACTCCATTCCAGGGCTAAGCAATATTCAACCAGCTGGTGACCTGTTACTCCTATCCAGGTCAAAATAAGCATAACTGAGATCCAAAAGAACTGAAACATTTAATAATTGAGCTGCACACCTGGATGGATATTTAGAATATTTGGGCATGAAAAGCATTTTCACTATGGCCTGCTATAGGAGTATTTGCATAAGTGCATTGGCTAGAGCATGCTCAGATCTTTTTAATCATCTTCCTGGGTTAGGGCCTCTGCTTCCTTCTCTTAAATAATTTGTTACGTAATTCTAAATATTGATTTTGTTGTTGGATGATGTCTTAGGTCTTATGTTCCTAGGCCACCCCTTCAAATATACCCTGCATTGTAGCTGGTGATAATGCTGAATCTGGACATGCTCTCAGCAGGCATTCTGATTATATGCTGAAAGTCATTGTTCTCATTTGATTGGATTTTATTTCAAACTAATTGGGGTGGATAGTTTATTGATTGCCCTTAAGGCAATACCATCTCACATGGTTAAGGATAATTGTAAAGAAAACATTCTCCAGTTTCTTCTATCAATTAACCCAGTCTTGCATGTGTTACGGTACTAGCTCAAGTATGTTGAAGTTTTCCTGGTGCAGCAGAACTCTGGCAGAGCTGCGTGTGGGCAGCACTGCCTGCCTCTGGGTAGAGGTAACTGAAGTAAAACTGGATGTTTGATGAGTCTGTTCATTAAAACCTTTTCCCTGCATGTTGCAGGCTAGTGAAATACCTCCAAACTGATCAGACCTTCTTTCAAGAAATAAATTTCCACAAAGTATTCTCCTTTAGCAACCTCAAATCTAGGATTTCTTGTCATGTTCAACTTGTGAAGTATAGAAGCTTATTCATACTTGTTTGTGTAAACTAAATCCACACCATCACTGTCATCTTCCAAAATGGGCTGTAGTATTTTACTCTTGTTGAGACTAAATGAACCTGGGCAGAAAAAAACTTATCAGTCTGAAAATCTGTTTTGGTTTTATTGCTACTGTTAGTGCACAGATGCTCTTAGCTCTCTGTGTAAAAATTCAGTTATTTCTCATGAAAGGTATGTTCTGATGTAAGGATGTTGATATGCAGCCATTCTGCTAACTTAGTCTCGGCTGTACATCTTTGATTTGATCATATGCAGAGTTTTACTTTTCAGCAGTGTTGGTTTGTTGTTTGTCCTTACGCCAGGGTCTGTGTTCTAATAGCCTGTGCTATAACTGTTTTCATGAAACGTGGCGAGTTGATTACAAGGCTAAATGTCCATGGAAGGGCTTCAGTTCAGGACTGGCTGTGTCATGAGTGCGTGCGTGTGAGCTGTTCCTGCAAGTGTGCAAGCGAGCGTGTGTACAACTGCATGAAACTATTAATCTTCAGACACTTGTTGAGCCATTCTGCTGATCTCTTTTTTTAAAATTTTCTTTTTTACTTTTAAAACCTCTTGTAGGTGAAGAACAGAATAAAGAAGCGCTGCAGGATGTGGAAGATGAAAACCAGTGAGACACAAAGGCCAACAAGAGAACCCATCTCTGACCACCCTCCCCCTTCCCCACAAAATCCCTCAGTGTCACTCTGAGAACCACCAAATCTGACTTTTACATTGGGTCTCAGAATTTAGGTTCCTGCCCTGTTGGGTTTCTTTATTTTATTTTTTTTTTTACACAGTTTAAAAGTTCTTAAAGGCAAGAGTGAATTTCTGTGGATTTTACTGGTGCCAGCTTTTAGGTTAAGACACTAACAGGACTTTGTAAAGGCTCTTTCAGCATTACTGTATGGTCCTCTGCCAGATGTGGGGAGGGCGCCCTTAGCAGTGAACGTTACATCTGGAGGCCGGTAGACTTGTAGGGGAGATCTGTATTCGCATGGTAGCGCGCATGTGGTGGCATTTTTCTTTTTTATAACTGTTTAAACTGAATTTTATACCAATGTTTAAACTTAATTGGGTGTTTAGCTTGAAGTTACAGGTTGCATTGGGACACATTGTAGTGGTTTTACTGTAAAGTTTCCAAACTGCTCAAATGTTGCTGAAAAACATGGTGCTGGTAACAGTTCAACAATCCGTGGCTGCTCATTCTTGCCTACTCTTTACTTTTCCTCAAAGCAGGTTAGCATTGAAGGTGGCATTGATAAGCCTGCATGCGTGTTCAATATTTTTTCTTTCTCCCTCCCCTTTCCCCATCTCCCTTCGCTCGCTCAACCTCTTTTGTTCAGTATGTGTAACTTGAAGCTAATTTGTACTACTGGATATCTGACTGGAGCCACAGATACAGAATCTGTATTGTTCTTACTGAAACACAGCATGGAATTAACATTAAACTTAAATAAAACAAACCTAAATTAAAAATGCCAAATACTACTATGACTTTCTTTTAATTATTTCAGCAGGAATAATTTTCTGAGCCCAAGAGCAAGCGAGAGCCAAACGGGCTGTCTCATGTGTGGCTGCGGGCCGTGCTTCTCCCAGCTGCAGCCGCTGCCAGCGCCGTCCCAGCGCCCTGGGGCAGCCTCCTGGATGCAGCTGCAAGAGGATCCTTGTCCAAGGAGCAGCAAGGGGAAAAAGCAAACGAGGAAAAAGCGCTTCCCCTTCAGAAATTAAGAGCTATGAGGAAACCTACAGACAAGGTGTGGCTTTTACTGTAAAAATTTATTTAGCGTAGTCTTGAGGTTATAATCGCGTATACAGCGTTGTACAGTATATACACTATAGCATATACAGTAGTATGGGGGGTGTGTGCATATATACTACAGTGTATACAGCATTCCAGGCCTGCTGCAGTGTTTGATACCGCGTCATGTCAGAAACCAGAAAGTAGGAGCCTCTCCCCCTTGTGTCGCTGGCAGCGGGTTTGGCTGTGTTGGGGGCGCTTCGTGTAGCCTGGAGCTACTGCAGCGGGTGGAGGGGGCCACGAAGGGCTGCGAGGGGAGGCTGAAAGCCCTGCTGGGGTCTGGGGCTCGGGAGGGAGCTGGAGCTGCGACCTGCAGCCGGCAGCTGCTTGACACAAGAGCTTGATCGTCAACTTCCTCTGCTACAGCCCGAATCCTTCTGGCTCGGAGTCGTAACGGGTGCGGGGACACAGCTTGCTTGGGAAGATGCTTCCGTGCAGAGGAGCCAGGAGCTGTTTGGTTGGCAAGGCCAGCAGTGCTGAACTAGCCCTCTCGCCCCCTTTAAGGCAGTATGGAGAGGTTGTATAAACACGGTGGAGCTTTACTGTGAGAGCTCAAACTTCCAGTTATCCCTGAAAACATAAAGAGGAGGAAAAGCCTCCATGGGGAAGGTGCTGCTCTGAGTGGAGGGGAAGGGGCAGTGCCACTTCCAGACAGGTACAAGGTGGGAGAGAAGCTGCTGTGCACGTGCTGTGCCCAAGGGCTGCGGTTCCAGCCCGGGGGAAAGAGGAGGGGAGACCTCCTGGAGTTGGTACTTGTTGTTTGGATGTGTGGATATGAAAAAGTTACTGCAGTATAAAAACATCATAGAGCAAGAAAGGGAGAGGTGCCTTAAAAACAAGTGTTCCTGGATTGAGATTAGGGAGGAAGTTACATAAGGGGGATCCTCACTTTTAACACCTTCTAGTCATAAACTAAAAACAACATAAAATTCAAATCCAAAACAAAGTTTCCACATCAACTCCATTTCTTGTAGTGCATCTCTCTCATACTTAGCTATAAAGTATTTACAGGTTTTTACTCATTTACACAATATGGCTTTAATATTGTAACACAAAGCATCAAAAAGTCTCAGAGCAAACTTCTTCATAAAACATTCTTTCTGAATATAAAGTTTGGCATCTCACTGATTTGGCTGACCGTGGCAGCAGTACTCGTCTCCTGCGATTGTGCTTTTTTAGTTGATGACAGAAGCACAAATTTTGGTCATTTCCATCAGAGCTTAAACTCTCCTGGAGTCAGAGCTACCTCCCTCAAAGCCCAGCGCAGCAGGCAGGGGTCGGGAGCTGCGGTTTCACAGACAGTGCCTTGGACCCGTGTGTTTGCCACTAAGGTAAGGAAGAGAAGGCCTTTCTTTTGGAACTTTCAGATTAAGACAAGAAAGCAAGTTGTATTTTGTTTTTCTGAAAGTGCAGGTCTTTGGTAACAATAAACAAAATGAGCAAAGCGAGGAAGGAAAGGGGATTTTGCTGGGAACGTTGTCCAGCCAATTGTCGAGGGTGCAGTCGGGCTGATCCATGGCAAGGGCCGTGGTCTCGTGGCACGTTTCATCACCGAGAATTCAAACGAGGAGCAACCTGCAGGAGAAAGACGAGCTAGAAACGGCCCTGAAGAAGGTGCTGTGACAATTGGAGCTGTTATGTGCTGGTGCCCCAGCCTTGGGGTAGGAATAAGCTGCGTGTTACACTAGGGTAAGTGAAGCTCCCTCTAGTCTGGGGAACTGGACGTGGCTGTTCTTGGGGGGAACCACCAGGCCAGAAGGGCCTGCGGCCAACTCGCTCGTGTCCCCGTTCTGTGACTGTGCTCAAAGCTTCTACCTAGGTGCATGGTGCAGGAAAACGGGCTAGGAAGGAGAGCCACGCTGGGAACAAACTGGAAACGCTGCTTCCTTCCAAGCGCCCTGCAAGTGAACGGTCACCGCTCGGCAAGAGGAGCCCCTACTCACCACGGTTAGGTGGCCATTCTTGGCTTTGGCTATAAGCAGTTCTGATCCCGATATAAAGTCAATGATGCCTTCCTTGCCTTGCCCCACTGTAAATTTGATGCTGCAAAGAGAAAGGTAAGAATAGACTGAGCACGTGTGAACGTCAACCTCTTCTATCGCCTTCCTTATAAAGAGATGCTCTGTATCGATGCTGGGTTGCAGGGAGATCAGCTCATTTGACGAAACGGAGCCCTGGTTGTGGTTTCCTGGCGCTGTAATGCTAAAGCAGAGCCTCTGTTCAGAACAAACCCAAGAAAACCGGCCGGCTTTGCTCACCTTCCCTGATTGATGTTGACGTTATTGACTTTGTCCGCCCGCATCGCTGTTTTCGTTAGCGTCTCGATCACGTGGTCGCTCTGAAGCACAACATCCCCCTGCGAGGGGAAACCCACAATGAGCGTTTGCAGTCGGGGCTTTTCACAGACTAGACGACAAAATCATTCGTAGTAATTATGAATTAACAGAAAACCATCTCTGCAGGAGAGGAGCCCATGGATGGGGGTGCTGCAGTTGTCCAGGGCCTCTGTGTCACTCTCATCACACTCTGCAGCTAGAGCTACTACCCAGGTCCTGACGTGTTATCAATAATCAGGACAAGGAATAGCTCAATTCATGGGTAAGACCCATGGTAAGGCCCATGAATTGAGTGTAAATGCAAAAGAAAAATAAAATCTTAGTTAGAGCAGGCACAAGGTTAGGTAAAGGGGCTGCTCAGCCATGAATCATCCCCCACCAGCACTTTTTGAGCTGGATCTTCTCTTCCCCCCTGCCCTAATTCTTATTAGCAGTAGATGGGGAAATCAAGCAAGTCCTGCTACCTTCTGCTTGTTGTCCTCGCAGTGCACGTGCAGCACAAACAGGTTGTCGCTCAGGCTGCTCACAGAGATGCCTGTAACAGAGAGGAGCCGTTTGACGCCACCGCCACAATCCCGGGATGCTCTCAAGCCTTTCAGGCCTCTCCCGGGAACGCAGCAGCTGTTAAACCCACAGCAAGGAACTGGGAAGCGCACAGCAGCTCTGCAGGGAGAGCAGCGGAGGGATGGAGGGGCTGAGAGGTGACAAAAGCAGCTCAGCTGCCTCTGAACACACCTCAACTCTCTGCTGCCTCCCTCAGAAAGGAGGACAGCGCTCACGGCTTTTGTGGCCCTTATCACTATGGCCTTGAAGAAGCGCCAAGGACTCTGTTCCAGCGACTAAAACGTTACTTGCCCTGGCCCCACGCACGGCCACTTGATTCTAAACTTGCGCCTGGATCAGGGCTGTAACTGCTGGGGTGCTAAGTAGGAAAGGGACACGTGCAGCAACGTGCTCGCTGTTGGCGTCTGCCCACAGCGGGTGGGAAAGGCTGGGGCAGCTGTAGGGGAGCAACTCCGGGAAGCTTCACAGCACTGTGAATTCCTGGGCCGGGGACAAGGCTGTTGGCGTCTCGGTCTTTGCGGAGCTGCTGGGAGGTGGCTGGTGCTGCGGCTCCAGGCTCTGGATTTGAGCGCTGTGTCCGAGCCAGCTGGCAGTGCCTCCCGGCCGCGCGTCAGCAACAGGATCACCCTCTGTAACACCGTGATGGCGAGTGCTAAAACACCAACACACCTCCCTCGGGCAGGTGGATTAATTATGGAACACAGTGCTGTGGTGCAGCAGGGTCTGTTTCTTCCCAGTTTATCTGGGGATTTTGTTTAGCATCGTGACGCTGCGTTAGCTGTTCAGCTCTCAGCCGCCGGCTGTACCGCGCTGCAGTAAGTGCCTTTTGGGAGGCCCAGGCCCCTGAAGCGCGGCTGCTCTTGGAAAACATTTTAAATGCCGACAGCTGAGCGCTTCCACATTGCCCTAATGCAATTCTTAACACCAAACCTGGCTCTAAAGAGGACTACAGCAATGCCGAGAGCTGCAGCTGAGAGGTTTCAGATGAGAAAGCCAAGCAGTGACTACAATGCATCAAAGACAATGTTTTTCTCCACCCCAACAAGGTTTTCCTCTCTTACTCCCTGTATGACATCAGTATCAAATACATAGAGGGCTTAATTCCCCTTTAAATGTGGAAGTGAGACAGGACTTTGGTACAGAGGGATTTTTGCTGTGAGACTGAGTGATCTTTGCAGGTCCCTCTGCAGCTTCAGGCATCACAAACCTTAGAGTGCTTATTGGGATCAGGTCAAGTCTTGACCAGAACAAACACAAATTATTTTTTTTTTTTACTTTTACCTGAATGGTAAAAGACCTTAGTCTTTAGCGTGGCCATAACTAAGCCAGCCCAAGCCCGTGCGTGGTGTCAGGCCCACCTGTCAGGTTGGCGTAGTCGATCCGCTGCTTGATTTTGGATTCCTCCACGATGACGACCGCGTTCTGGGTCAGGAGCAGCTGCCGGGATCTCGCTTTGTAGCCCTTGCGGTCGTACTTGGTCACCGGCACCGCGTACTGGAAAGTGTTAGCAGGGACTGAGCCCGGAGCCTGCGGCGGAGGCAGCTCCCTGCTCCAGCCCGGAGCGCTCGCAAGCGGCACCGACCTCCGTGCTTTGTTGGAAGCCTCGGAATTCTGGCCTTACTCTAACAGCAAATTCTTAATACATTTTATTTGGAAGCGCAATCTTCCCATACAGATTACAAGTCTGCTGACTAATTCTAAGATCTTAACAAAAGTAGGAGGACACATATCTCACCTTAATTGCTTCGTTTTCTAAAGCCTGCAGGACTTTAGCATTTATCTCCTCATTTCCTAAATGAAAAGCAAAGAGGAGGTGTCAGAAAAAGAAATATCTAGGAAGAAAAGAGTAGATGAGTCCCTCTTTCTTCCTGTTCAGATATGCAGCACCTACTCACCAAGTCGAGTGTTGATGAAGAGTCTAGGAACGCTCTGAGGATAATTGTCCTTTTTATCCTTAAAAATCTCACTGGCAATCACTTTTTGTTCCAGCTGCAAGGACAAGAGATGTATTTTTCTTTCTTTTTTAGTATGAAAACTCTTTTTAAACAAAAAAAAATGTTTGACTAACAATAATTCTCTAGTTCTGACCCCGTGACTCATACTAGGTAGAAAATTACACAAAATATTCCCTATCCTTTCCACAGCTACCTGCTCTTTACAGAGTGGGCTGGCAGAAAAACAGTCTCTCAGCTGCCTGATTTCTGCCTTCTTCCCTCTTTCAAAACCTTTCATCCTAGTTCAGGTTTGAGTTTACAGATCTGTGGCACCTTTCTCTGCATTTGGTTACTGCCTTTCTTAGCTCAAAGAGTCTCAAATCTTCCAGTGCAGAGACTCTCTTAACCTCTTCCTTTTCCCACATGTTTCACATATTGTTTTTCCTGAAGCCTTTTAAGCTGGTCAACATCTTTACTAAAATACAAAAACATTACGCCCCTGCTGTGTAACGTGGTCAGGGAACTCCCCCATCTGCTCAGCTCTGCCTCAGCCTCTGCCCCACAGGGTGACTCCGTTTGGGCCACACGGGCCTGGGAGCTCCCGTTTAGAGCATTAGTCACCTCGATCCTGGATCCCGGAGGACCGGCCCTGGGAGAGGGAACACTCACCCGCCCTGGCACTAGAGCCCTGAGCTCCTGCCGTGTTTCCTTGGAAGAACAAAGGAAACGAGAAATTCCCTTTGCTCTGGGAGGGCAAGCGGACAGCACTGCGGCGTAGGCAGGAGGTGAGATAAGGAATTGGAAATTCGGTCTCAACAGGGCTGGTTTGCTTCTGGGGGAGCATCCTGCTCCGTTTCCACCTCCAATTTAGTGATGGCAGCTTTTAATCCCGTGTCCTTAATGACAGGCTTAATGACACTAGCTGATCTACAGTTTATCATTACAGGTGCTTAGTATGTTGGTTTTCAGAAGCAATATACTTCAGCAATAATGCAATATTAAAAAAAAAAAACAGCTTGTAACTGTTTGAGAGCTATCAATATTTACCTTTAAACTCAACAAATACATTTACCCTTATCTCTCTTTGCTGAGCTTTTCACTATGAAAAGAACTCACCCCTAGGACTAAGCGGACTCAAATTTCAATATAATTTTCCATCTTCAACTGGAAAAACATTGGAACAGCCCATTATATGAATAATAATTCATATAACTTGCCTGTTTGGAAAAAGACTAGTTCTGTGCCTGCTGGATTCTCACTCTGCTTTATATGATGCAAGCAGGAAGATCCTGCTGCTTAGATTTTTTTTATCTTTCACAGGAAGAATAACATGGCAATTCAATATAGAAATTATATAGGGGCATGAATATACAAATGTTTATATAACATATTAAAATATTTATATGATGTTTTATCTTCCACACATTCCCTTCAGCTCCATCTTTCCTTTTCTGGTCTTTTGTTTATAAGGTAAAAATTGAGAACATTCCAAGCAGAGAAGAATTCAGGAATTCCTTTCCCATTCAGGAACTCCTTTCCCATTCAGGAATTCCTTTCCCTCTCTCACAGTCCCTTCATTCCTCTCGTTCCACTCTGAGAATCTGTTTTTGCTCTCAAGAGGATCAGAGTAATTGGGCAGGAGTTGCAGATTTGCGCCCTACCTGCTGCTTCCACTCGGGGCTGATCCTCTTGCAGTAGCTCCACACCATGTTCTGCATGCACAGCTGCCGCAGCAGCTGGGAGGCCTGAGGGGGAAGGCAGAGAGTAAGGGCAAATAGCTCCAGTTACAAAGTCAACCCAAGAGTCTAAGCAAAGACAGAAGGACTTGCAGAAAATCTAAGACTGAATTAAAAGTGTTTTATTAATAATTTTTAGAAATAAATGATAGGAAGTTTATTTCCTACTCTCTTTTAAGAAAGCCCGCCCTGCAATATTTCTCAGCTGATTCAGAATGCAGAATAAATACTGGTGAATATTCCCCTTTACCTGGTTATTCCCTTTTTTGCTATGATCCAGCAATCAGGGGACTTTGGATACGATAACTGGAGGTTTCTGCAATCTTATTTTTGATCAAGTGACAAAGCCCTTCTTGTTGTCTGCTGGTGCTGCCTACCTCACAGAGCGACGGAGGAGGAGTTGGCCATGATTTGTCCAAAACTGTCTTTGGTAAATTACGCTTAAGGTTCATCAGGAAGGAAAAGCGGATGTAATCAAGGAAATACTCATTCTCTGGGCAGCGAGGGTAGTTCCGGTAAATAAAACCTTTAATGAACCTGATGGGGAGGGAAAGAAAAGAAAAAGAAAAGAAAAGGGTTACTCTGATAGAGGGCTCTCCTAATCCCATCAGCTCTGGGTCCCCAGGGGGCTTTCACCTACAGGGAGGGTAAATGGTGAGTTAACATTTAAAGTGGGTGGATGGTTGGGGGCATTAAATGCACTGGGACAAGTCTTTGAAATTAGCATCAACACTGAGAGGAAAAAGGAACTGAAGTTTATGAGAACCGGGAACTTGAGTTTCATTAGGGAATCCCAGAACTGGCAAGTACCAATGGATAACTCGGAGCTGCAGACTGCCAAAAGGGATGTTTCCACAATAATAAAATATGGAAATCTAGTTTCCAAATTTTCTCTGCTGCATCTGCTAGCAGGGGAGCCAAAAAAAGCCTTCCCTGGCTTCAGGCACACATACTCAAATGTCACAAAATAGCCTGCTTTCAAATAACAGACACGCCAGCTTCCTGAGATTTATTTATAAAAAAAAAAAAAAAAAGTGTCATGGCTATTGAAAGATTCCAAGCACTTAAGCATCTTGTTGTTAGACAGTAAGTACTCAATGGATGGATTTTTAATTTTTTTTTTAACGCACCTTCTAATAGTCTCTGCTGCCCACTTCTTTTTGGCAGCTTTTCGGCGTCCTAAGGTTCCCCGCCACCACGACTGGATGGTTATTGCTAGAAATAATAAAAACCATGATTTTTCCCACTGAGCAAGCTCCTTAATATAAATATTGACTCTGTATATGAGCTGAAAATGAAGAGGGCTCAAGAAAGCCCCTCCCAAAAATGAGTCTTTTCAGTGGTATATCGGAAAGAATATAACTTATTTTCTATATGATACAATGAATAAATAACTAATGTCAATAAAAACTCAACTGGTGATTGAGCAGCAAACACAAGTCATCTCTGACCTCTCCTCTAAAACCACAGTGGCCCTTTCAAGCTATGCAGGTGACTACTGCAGTTTCAGTTCTCTCATACCTGAGTGTTTCATGTGCAAGAACTTTTTCCGTCGGTAAAAACCTCTCCATGTGGCCTGCATTTTTGTTGCTGAAATGGCAAGAGAAAGAGCAATTTGAAACTGCGACCAAACATGAGATTTTTTTTGTTGTTAGGAAAGGCTTTTTTTTTTTAAATAAGAAGCACAAAACAGCTAGCTGTCCATGAAGCTTCTGTGCTGTGACTCACCAAGACTTTGCTTCCTAACTTCCAGAGCATCTTCCGTTGCAAACAAAGTCTTGGGAAATCGGATAAAAATCTTTGTTCTAGAAATAGAAATGCAGAGTTATGTTTAGCATGCCAGAGAAGTCTGCTTCCTGTCCTTAGCATCCCTTTTGGGACCTCTAATCTTTTCCCCACCCATTAGACAGAGAAGCCCTATTTAAAAGCACTGGCGCTGACTTCCAATAATTCACAATCCCAAATTAAGAAAATACAGGAACTAACCGTCCCATTTTGTATTCCTCTGGTTTGTAGCCAAGATGTTTCACCAGCACAGCCACTCCGTCGTGGGGCCGTCCATCCCACGTGGGCCATGTTTCTGGACAGAGGGATTTGTACCTGTAAATTGACAGCAGGAGAAACCTTAACAGGAGAAAGCCCAGCCTGTGCAGTGCCCTGGAAGGGAAGAAGGGAAGATCCTCCTCTCTCCCTTGGGAAAATCTCTTGGATTCAGGGGCTGCCTGTTTGCTGCTCACACCCTCCCCAGCCACAACACTGCAGGACAAGGCAGGGAAGCCCAAGGGCATCCTACCTCTGCAAGAAAACTTCGTATTTCCTTCGGTAGGCGAAGCCAGCTCTGCGCACTCGCAGGTTCTCCATCAGGCCCAGGTATTTCACCTGATGTCGGATTAAAACTTCATCAAATCGATCTTGGGAGAGCATGAAAATGGAGGAATGTTACTCATGTTCCCCTTCATATGGGGAAGGCACTTTCAGCTTTTTGTTTGACTTTTCACCTCTACCCCATCCTCAGGGTGTAAATCCTACCCAACTTCCTTGGTGTCCCATGTTCTTCTCCCCACATTTTAATATACATTATTTAATGTATCCTTAAATATACATTTTTTATACACGCTTCTAATATACACTTATTCCAAAAAAACGGTGTCCTTAATGCT
>NW_010588890.1:4586-26534 GCF_000705375.1 Tinamus guttatus | reverse complement strand
GCGGCGCCTCGCCCGGCGTCCTCGCTCTGCTCTCTCCCCGGCCCTCTTTCTGGTTTCTATCTTTCCAGCGTTTTTCCTCATTTATTATTATAATCATAGGTCCGTATAACGGCCTATATCGGGTTTATTTAAATAATTTCTGCCGTATATTTTCTCCTTCAAACTCTATTTTTTTTTCTTTTGGTGGCTCCTATAGTTTTTTAGAAGGAAGAAAGGAAGAAAGGAAAGAAAATGCTGATTGGTCATGGACAGATTTTTTTTTCTCCCTTTAATATAATAGTTGCTGCTATGTGTGAATCATCAGCTTTTTTTCGCATGCACGTACATTTATAAACACATGCATATGTTTTTTCTTACATTTACCAAGCAGGTTTGGCATCACTGAGAGGACAGCTAAGTGTCTTTTCTTCTTCCTCTTTCACTCTTTTTTTTTTTTTTTCCAAGAGATGAAATGAAACTTTGAGAACACACTAAAATCGGGGGCATCATGTCCTAGGAATATTTCCTACTGAGGAAGCAAGAGATCCATTTGTTGTCAACATCTTGAAATGTAATGGAAAGCACACATTTTGAAATAATCTCACCCTCCCCCTCAGGTTATCTTTTTACTTATCAGGTACTAAATAAAGCAGGATTTCTCCTGATGCCTTTAAAGATTAGCATTAGAAACCAGTGTTCTGAATTTATTAATTCCCTGGCTTCAGGTAGAGAGCTAGTCAACCTAGTAAGCATTACTTTTCAACAAAAATAATATTTGCATAATTTATACTTTCATTAAACACAATTTCATATGCACCAAAGTACTTTGTAGGAGCTTGACATTTTAACTCTAAAAAAAAAATCATTCTTATGAGGAAAGACTAAGCAAGCTAGGCCTTTTTAGCCTAGAGAAGGGAAGACTGAGAGGGGATCTAATCAATATGTACAAATACCTGAGGGGTGAATGTAGAGAGGATGGGGCCCCACTCTTCTCGGTGGTGAGTGGCAGGATGAGGGGTAACAAGTACAAGTTGAAACACAGGAAGTTCCATCTCCATGTGAGGAAGAACTTCTTTCCTGTGAAGGTGACAGAGCCCTGGAACAGGCTGCCCAGAGAGGCTGTGGAGACCTTCCAAATCTGCTTGGGTGGCACCCTGTGCCTCATGCTCCTGGTGTCCCTGCTGGAGCAGGAGGGTTGGACTAGATGATCTCTAGAGGTCCCTTCCAGCCTCAACCATTCTGTGATTTTGTGATTCTGCGCCTGGGTGATTGTGGATTCTTACTGAGTTTGGCAAATGGAAAAATGGATCAATGTTCCGTTTCCATTTAACACAGGGACATTAAACTAAACAGATATCAAGTTTTACAAGAAGAACTCAGCTGTTTTCGTCTGGGTTTTTTTTTTCTATTATTTTATTTTCACTTTGACCGAGTTAGGTTTTTTATTTTGAGAACTCATACTAATATAAAGAATCTTCATCTTCATCCTTTTGCAATATCTGCTTGGAAAGCAGCAAATATGTTTCTTAGCCCTGTTCAAACACTTTAAACCTCCTTTTTATGAAATTGGGATGTGTCCTTGAGCCGTTAGGACCTTGCTGTCAGCCTCCAGTCAGAAGTAAAACATTAGTTAAGACTCTGTTTTTTACAGAGCAAAACCAGCAACTATAACGCAAAACAATAACCAGAAAGATTTATGAAGGCACCCGTATGCACAACAGATATAGGAAATTGATATAGGAATATGTGTGCAGGAGGAAAGGGGATACAGTTACACAGGGACTGCCCTCTCTGTAGCAGTCAAGAGCCCAGAGGGCTCCCAAGAGCTTTGGGAGGTGCTCAGGGAAGTGCAGGTAGGGGGGCTCTGCTGTCTGTGCTGCAAAAAGCGCAGTTCTGCACAGATACTGGGACACTGTGGTGAATTAAGGTTTTTACCCTGTAATTTCAACCAAGAAGCCTTTTATGAATAACCCTTAAATGTTGTTTCTGATGTGTTAAAGATATAAAGTATTGGTAATCAGAATGCTCTAGTATTTAAAATACTATATACTCTGAAATAATTCTACTATGGTTTTCAGTGTCATTCATTCCAGGTCCATCCAGCTTGATAAATCTAATAATTTCACAAGGGTAAGAACTTTCTATTTTGCCTAAGGCTAAACCTCCCAGAACATACGGGACAAAAATCATATTTATATTATATACACACACATATTTATAAAATAATTGCTGCTCAGTCCTCAAGCAAATAATCAATATTGGCTGTACCACATTCAATTTCCATGTAGACAGAGCCTGCACTGCTGGGTGAACTCACAGTCTGCTCATTGTTATGTAGATAACAAGTTAAACAGCAAGAACTAGCCTGACAGTGCTGCTCACCTTATTACAATGTTCAGGCACTGACTGTGGAGATGGAGAGTCCTGTTTTGTCTGGGCAAGTTTTTGCAAGTCTAAACTGAGATTATCAAAGTAGCCTGTCTTAGCAAGACAGTGATCTCCTACTCATTTTAATTGGAACTTGTGTAGTAATCACTTCTCTCAATGACCTTGAAAAGGTCATTCTCTGCCAAATTCATTTAAATAAGTGTGTGCACGCACACACAGATGATTGTTATAAACAAAAATAAATCTGTTTCCTCTACTCTGGAGATATCCTGGGAAGGCCAGCACTGGCAGGACTAAGGAAAACAGGAAAATCATTTTAGTCATGAACAGACACTTTTTTTCTTTTTTTTTAATTTAAGAGAAAAGGCTTTATAACTAACCTGAACTGTAGCCAGCGTATTTCATTCATAGTATGTCCTTTAAACTCCGTGCGAGAGTGATTTTAATATTCAGTATGTTGACTTCAGCAAAGTATAGGGCAACTCTCATGCAAATATCCTTTATCAGCACATTGTCAGAATATTATCTGCTAGAATCTAGTTCTTGGGGAGTGTCCCAAGTGCTCTACTATCTTTACATGAGCCAGAAAGATTAGGAATACTCTCTTGCAATGTTTACATTCAGCTAATTGAAGGTTAGCATTGTTTCTGAAGTGTACTGGAAAATTGCACTTTTGTTTGTTTTCTTGTTATTTGATCCTTTTTGGCATTTCTCGAAAGGCTGAGTCACAAAAGTCAACCTTCCTTATTTTTGTGATTATAGCATGGATTAATCTTGCAATTTGTGCATATCATGCTAACATCTATGGAGGAATACCGTATAGATTTTCAAGTTTTGCTTAAATCTGAGCACTTAGAGTGATCACTCTCCTTACGGACTATCCTCCTTCTTAGAGGCCTCACAAATTGAAGTTATTCAAGTCATCAATCATTTCACCTTTCATACTATCAGATAGTCCCTCCTGATGAATGACTGTTGTGTGCTTTATAATATGAAAAAAGTGTGGTGAGGGGGAGGCAGGGACACATGCAGAGAGCAGGTGGATCCTTTGCACTAACAGCTCAACAGCTCATAATGGTACCTTGAACATTTATGATATGGGAAAGGAGTATAAACAAAGCATTGGGGAGTTTTCAGAGAAATAGAGAGGTGGATCAGGATAAAGGTAACAGAACTGTAAAAAAGATATGTAGCAGATATGATCAACATACTAAAAATTCTAACTGTATTTAGTCTCCACTTGTGCATTAGTGTTTTTTGGAATGGGAGACTTAGCACAGGATAGTAATGATTTGCAAACATGAATTGATCAAGTCTGGTGACACATTTTCTTTAGAACCTTCACTATTCTATGCTGGAAAATTGCTCCAGTTCTCCAGGATACAACTTTCATAAGAGAGGGGGCCAGTTCCGAAAATGAAGCCATTGGCCTGGTGCTCTCCATGATTAAGCTAATCTGATGTTAAGGAGAAGAAAGAAAAAACCAACAAACAAAAATAGAAAAAGGGGGGAAAAAAAAGGGAAAAAATCTCGCCTGCTGCACTCTGAAATTCTCCAAAAATACTACAAAAGCTTGCAACTTGTCACTATCAGGAATTTAACTAAAGTGATAACTACCTTTCAGAAGCTGCAGTTTTTCAAAATGCATTAGCAATTAATGATGCATATACATGTCTTAATTTGGAATTCATAAAATCATCAGTTCTGTTCCTTCGCTCTACACGTGATGAATTGTAGGTGGTAGCTCTTGAATTCATCAGTAGAAAGCAGTTGTAGAAAATGGTATTGTAGCACTGTAGCAAATGATGTAACAAAGCTCAAAACAACAATATATAAATATATAAAAATATATAAAGAGGGGAGAGCAATTTCATTTCAAAGAAATGCGATTGTGCACATGCAGTCTAAAACACAGACACACAAGAAAAGCAGATAGACCCAAGAAAAACATGTGTCCCAGTGAGCTGGTTAGGGTTGCTTGCAGGACAAGGAATGATAACTGAGCCCTCATCAGGTCTCTGGGAGCTAAGGGGAGGGAAGAGAAAGCCTTATTTTGAATATGATATGCTTGTCTTTGAATGTGCCTCTTGTAGGAGTTAAAAGCTAAAAGCAATTCCAATCTTTTGTCTCTCCATCCTTCAAACTGAGCTCATAGTTCTCTGCTGCTATGAAATAACATCGCACTGGTTTATATAATATGTTGCTTGAGTAGGTTGTCTTTGTATTAGCCACAGGTCACAGCTTTGCCAAGACTGCAGTTTTCTGTTTCACTGGGAGCTCATAGTAAGCAGCTGGTTGCTCTTCCTAAAACTCATAGGATTAGGATATTATTACTGTGATAAGTTTTGTTTCCAGGGGGTTTAAAAAAATGCCCAGGCTACCAGGAAAAATGAGATTGACCTTTCGTAGGTACCAGTCTTAGACTTCACTGTTTGTGGTTACTGTAGAATATAAACAGAGGATCAACTCTATGAGGCCGCTAGGAAAAGGATGCCACCCTGTGCCACATGCTCTAGGTGTCCCTGCTGGAGCAGTGAAGTTGGACTACATGATCTCTTAGAGGTCTCTTCCAACATTAAACATTCTATAATTCTGTGAAAAGGGACTTGCAAAAAGAATGTGATAGGAAGTTTTATCTCCAGCTGCTGATTTGCTTAGAAACTCTCATATCATTTTACAATAGCTAGTTCAGATTAAGAACTCACTCTTTCTCCATGCAGAAAATATATATATTCCAGATAACTTAAATGTCTAAAGTAGAGCTGATTTTGAATTTTTAGAGAAAAGGGTGCTTTCACCCAACAATGATGATTGATTAAAGCTGCAGCACATTGTACAAATGCGGTTTCATAAATTCCTGATGAAAATTAGGAAGAATTCCAAATAATCTCAGTGATTATATACCATTTTACCTATTAATTGTGAGAGGTTATGTTCTTAGTAGGCATGATTTCAGCTAGATCTTCCTAAGCACCAGACCACTCACAGAAATTGGAAAATCAGCCAGGAACTAACATCTCACAGAACAGTTAAAGTTGCCAGCAAAAGCACCTTATGTGACTATGAGACAGCAGATTTCAAGGCATCCCTCGGCTAGCGAGCAAGCTGCTCTTGCATGTAGCCAGCTTTTACCTGACGGGATTCATCAGGTCAAGCTCCATTCTATAAAAAGAGAGATGCTGCTGATACTAGAGGAACTTACATTTTCTTCTATCTTTGAATTAGGAAATCTTCCACAACACCTGTCCCTCTTAACACTGGAAAACCTTAGAGTCAAATGGTTTAATGCTCTTTCTAAGCAGTAGTGTTTCAGTCTTGCCTGATATTCAAGTTTCCCCTGAACTCACATGCCACATGCATGACTCAACTCTATACAGACCAAAAGGATTCCTGCAAGGGTTTAATCACTTTTTAGTTGTAATAACACCCTTCATAAAAGTTAGAGTCAGTCTATTCCAACTTGTAGCAACTGCTGCAACTGTCTTGTTATAAATGCTCCAAATGTACACAGAATGCACAAAAATACATTCTTACTACTTGCTAAATTAATTCTCTGGGATGAGTTTAGATTATTATTAGTGTAAAAAAAGAAAAAAGCCTTGCAGGCCTATTCCATTTGCAGTTAGAATGGAGGGAGGCATAATTGATTATTGTCAAATACACAGTTACAGAATGACCTAGAGTAACCCAATTTTTATCAAAACAAGACAGTCTTCAAAATAGTATCAATTATAGCGTTTAAGAGAAAATATTACTCTCCTCCTGTCACATTCCTCCTATAAGATTTATTCCCTAATTTTGCAAATAAGCAAGGTTTCTGCTCAAATCCTTACTGAAATGTAATCATTCTAATTGTTTGTTAGTATTCGACATTAAATATTTACTTAAATAGCAAAATAGCAGAGATAGACATTTTAGTTGATTAACATTATTAAACTTATCATAAACTTGGTAATACTATAACAGGTAGGTTTAGATCATGGGTAAAAATAGATTCCTCTGCATCAAGCAGACAGAGAAAATGCATTTAGTTTGTATAGTCATTTCTGCAACTATATCGCATTCACAGCAGTAATCATTTCTGCAACCATCCTATCACAAAAAAAAAAAAAAAAAAAACCACACCCAAAACACAAACCTTTTATCAATAACCAAAAGCTGCAGCAGGAGTATGAATCTACATAGATTTAGTTCCCAAAGAGTTATTTTGGAACCATTTTCCCCCTCTGTTAATTCTTTGCACTTAAGCAGTAGAAAATGGCTGAAAGCACGGCAAAAGAAAAAAAAAAAAAGAGAGAGAGAGAGAGAGAGAAAGAAAATGGTGTGTCAAGGAACTTGATTGGTCAGATTTTGCTGCAGAGTACAAATTCCTGAAACAGAGAAAGGAACACTTTCTAAAGGTGAAATGACACAGCAATTAAGAGAAAAGGAATATTCTTACAGCATCAGGCACTGAAAGACATTTGTTTCCTCTGCGTAACACTATGTAGCACCTTACTGATGCTTAATAAAAGCTCCATTCACTTCAGTTCAACACTTTCCCAGCTCTTTATTTCAAGCATTATTTTGCTGCTGCGGTTGACCACTGAACATCTGAAATTATACTGTGTTAGCTGTATTGAAAAATAAAGTCTGAAAGTCAGCAGTCATTTTTAAAAACTACATTTTCAAGGGACAGGGTTGTTAAACAGAAGGTCAAGGGGTTGTGCAACTGCATACTAAACTGTAGTCAGGGAGAAATCCCACTTTCCAGATATTGCTCGCTAGAACCATTGACCATTCTGGGTGGTTAATTATTTAACATAGGAATCTAGTAGGAAAGTCTATTTCAATATAAAGTTTTTAGCCATCTCGCACAAATATTCCCAGATAAAATATTTTCTCTGTGCCGAGTTCAATAAATACAGCCGAGATTCAGTAAACATCGCATACAAATGGAGAGGAGAGGAAAAAAAAAAAAAAAAAAAGGCGATCCAAATAGTCGCCTATGGATATTCAGCTAGAACACGGGCAGCAGTCAAGGATCACATGGCAGCATAAACTGCACCTCTTTAGCAACTGAGGTCTCAGGTGTCCCTCCCGTCCGGAAAGCGTTTTCTGCCGCGAATAAACTAACAGAGAACGCTTGAGAAGCGCCGGTGTCCAGGGACATCCCTCACAGCAGGGGCACTCGCATCACTGGAGACAACAGGGAAAAAACAGCATGGGGTGGGCGAGGGAGGCCCACTGCCTGGTTGTCTGGAAAGACAGAAATGGACTTCTTACTGCTTCAGAAATGAAAGGGGGAAGGAAATGGACTAAAGCAAATATTTTTTAAAAAAGCTCCAGCTTATCTTACCCCTAAAGGAAAAAAAAAAATCTGTGAGGGTGAGCAAATGATTCTGTACAGTCTGGTCACACAAGGAATTTACTATGAATGTCTTTAAAAACAGTTTAACCACAAAAGAAATAAAGCAAAGCCTTTTTAAAGTTTCAGCATCACCTTTAGCTGAATAACCGTTTGTAGTTGTGATTTTCTCTCTAATATTATTCACGACACATTTCGCATCTGCAACCTTCAAAGATTTCTAGCCTAAAGACATGTACACTCACAAGCATTAAAACTAAACAGCAGTTAGTTTTACTACTTTGGTCAGCTCCCTGTCCCGCTCAACATCTTTGGTATATGATCTTCACATTTAGTCTTACCGTGACAAAACAGGTAGGAGCCCTGGAAAAGAAAGAAAGGGAAAAAAAAAAAAAACAGTAAACCAATCCTTCCCTAGCACATACTAAGACTTACAGCTCTTTCGTGTGCCAATGTGGTGGCTCTTAAAAGAGCCTTTGGGTTTTCGATAGTCTGACAAAACTGATAAAGGTCGGGCTACTAGACGCTTAAGCGCGCTCGCCGCGGATGCGCCGGGCGAGCTGGATGTCCTTGGGCATGATGGTGACGCGCTTGGCGTGGATGGCGCACAGGTTGGTGTCCTCGAAGAGCCCCACCAGGTAGGCCTCGCTCGCCTCCTGCAGCGCCATCACGGCCGAGCTCTGGAAGCGCAGGTCCGTCTTGAAGTCCTGCGCGATCTCGCGCACCAGCCGCTGGAAGGGCAGCTTGCGGATCAGCAGCTCCGTCGACTTCTGGTAGCGCCGGATCTCGCGCAGCGCCACCGTGCCGGGCCGGTAGCGGTGCGGCTTCTTCACGCCGCCCGTGGCCGGCGCGCTCTTGCGGGCCGCCTTGGTGGCCAGCTGCTTGCGCGGCGCCTTCCCGCCCGTCGACTTACGCGCCGTCTGCTTCGTGCGCGCCATGGCCGGAGCTGCTGCAGGAGTCCGAGCACCAACCCAGGGGAAGCTGTGGAGCTGGCGGCGGCGGAGCCCGCTATTTATAGACACCCGTGCGCCCTGATTGGCCAGGGAGGAGGCGCCAATTCCATTGGGTGATTCGAAGGGTTGGAGAAGCCCGCGCTCTGCCAAGTGGAGCGGGGCGGGGCGGGACGGGGTGACGACGGCCCCCGCTGCCCCTCCTCCCTCGCGCGCAGGATCCGCGCCCCGCTCCGGGTTCCTTTCGACCCCTGGCTCTGCGCCAAGCAACTAGGGCCGAGGCGGGAGAAATTTCAAATAAAGCAGTCAGCGACCCGCTTGTACGGAGCGCTTTTCAGCTCCCAGAAGAGACATTTCTATCGCTGCTCAAGCTGCTGGGCTCGTATCTGACTGCCAAGGATAGATGCAAAACTGGCAGGCTTGTGGGGTGGGGGCGGAAATCGAAATTTGCTTATTATGTTTTTCTACTTAATGTTCAGCAAAGGTCTGCTTCTCATTCGGTCTTTTATTCCTTAAAGCTCGTTATTTCCTTATTATTCCCTTATCTTCTTTCACTTATCTGTCACTTCACAGACATTGCTGACATTCTTACTCTCCTGCGAATATATTATTTTTAAAAGGACTGCAAAGATGCACACATATCAAAGCCGTCAGGCAAGTGAAGTGATGATAAGGCAGGTTTTCTCCTTTTTTTAACCTGCACGGTGTGATATGTATCACGAAACATCTTCTAGAGGCCATAGGCACAGGATCTCTCGAAGTAAACAAGCAGCACTGTGGCTTCAGACAGTGCGTTCGAAAAGGGCAACTAACATTTAAAGCGGCGAGAACGTTTTGTAAAAGAGAAGAAGGGCAAGACAAAAAGATATCGGCTCATTATAATCCTCCCCAGAATCATTTGTTTCCTTTCAAAATGGTTAAAGAATCCTTGAAGGCTTGTTATGTATATTTTTAATTCATACTCGACAGCCAGTGCTGAGGTAATTACCCTAATAACAAGGGAAAAAAGTCTCATGCCAGAATGATTAAAAGCTTTTTAACTCTCTTTTTTTTTTCTTTTTCAGCTGGCTTCATGGATCTGGGAAGTGAGCACGGAGCTAGGGTTTATAAATGTCAATAAAAATAGTGCCATTTTTTTTCCTAGTTTGCAAATACAAAACCGCTATGAATCACTCATTACAAACTACTCTTTAAACTAAATAAAGGAATAAGTATAACAAATCAAGCTAAACTCGAGAAACGCTTAAGACACCCCTTTGATGTCGCATTAAATACCAGCCACTCACCCAAATGAATCTGTGAACGACTCTTTTACTGAAAACGTGGGTGGCTCTTAAAAGAGCCTTTGGGTTAGACGATCTTCCAAACAAGATATTTACTTGGAGCTGGTGTACTTGGTGACAGCCTTGGTGCCCTCGGAGACGGCGTGCTTGCCCAGCTCGCCGGGCAGCAGCAGCCGCACGGCCGTCTGGATCTCCCGCGACGTGATGGTGGAGCGCTTGTTGTAGTGCGCCAGGCGCGACGCCTCGCCGGCGATGCGCTCGAAGATGTCGTTCACGAAGGAGTTCATGATGCCCATGGCCTTGGACGAGATGCCCGTGTCGGGGTGCACCTGCTTCAGCACCTTGTACACGTAGATGGAGTAGCTCTCCTTCCTCGTCTTTCTACGTTTCTTGTCACCTTTTTTCTGTGTCTTGGTGACGGCTTTCTTAGAGCCTTTCTTCGGGGCAGGGGCTGATTTCGCTGGTTCCGGCATTTTAAAAGCCTGCCGCTCCCTCGCTACCGCAGGAACAGCGCACGTACAATAGCGGCGCCGCCCGTATTTATAGGGGCGGTATGCAAATAAGGCGGCTCCGGCCTGCACTCCTCTATTGGGCAGATTGGAGTCCTGATGTCACAAGCGGCCAGACGTCGATTGGTCGTTACAGCCTCGGCCTTCTCATTGGCTGCTATCACAATCTCAGCCTCCTCCAATCACAAGTCCTGCTCAACCCCAGAAGGAAGCGATAAAAAGGCAGGGTGGCGGTTTTCTGGCCATTTTCTCCCCTTCGCGGAGTTTTATCTCCTTTGCGGAGTTTTTTTTCTTCTTTTTCCTCCTCTTCTCCTTCTGACGCGGAGATCATGTCCGGCCGCGGGAAGCAGGGCGGGAAGGCGCGCGCCAAGGCCAAGTCGCGCTCGTCGCGGGCCGGGCTGCAGTTCCCTGTGGGCCGCGTGCACCGGCTGCTGCGCAAGGGCAACTACGCGGAGCGCGTGGGCGCCGGCGCGCCCGTGTACCTGGCGGCCGTGCTGGAGTACCTGACGGCCGAGATCCTGGAGCTGGCGGGCAACGCGGCGCGCGACAACAAGAAGACGCGCATCATCCCGCGCCACCTGCAGCTGGCCATCCGCAACGACGAGGAGCTCAACAAGCTGCTGGGCAAGGTGACCATCGCGCAGGGCGGCGTGCTGCCCAACATCCAGGCCGTGCTGCTGCCCAAGAAAACGGAGAGCCACAAGGCTAAGGCCAAGTGAAACTAGTTCCAGAAACAACCCAAAGGCTCTTTTCAGAGCCACCTACAACTTTCTCTAAAAGATCGGAAACACTTGAGTTCACCAGCACTAAGATTATTTACTAATGCTTTATAAAAAAATATAATTATGGTTCCATGTAACTAAAATATTTTAGATGTAAGCATATATGTTTTAAGTTGTGCCCTGTTGATGCTTATAAGTATATGTATATATACACATATATATGTATGTACATAGGGGTAAAAGTTAAGGATAACAAACACATCCTCCAGTGAGACTTACGCTGAAAGCAAATGCATACATGCATGTATGCGTTTATATATCAGTTAGAGGTATGACTGAGACGGTTGACCTCAATCAGCTTTGGGTTCTAAGGGAAGTTGGTGGAAAAAGCAGGATAAGGGCAGCCCAGGGTTAGGGCTCTGGTTTCCCCGGGGAACACGGGCGATATCCCCCAGCCGGGAAGGGCGGGGGCTGCAGGGGGCGTGGCCAGCGGCGGCCAATCCGCGGGCAGCGCGCTGGTTTCGAACCCTGCGCGGGAAGCGCGGAGGTTTCCCCTGCGCCACAGCCACCTCCCGTGTTTAGGGGTGGAAAAGAGGGGCCCAAGATCTTTGTTAGGAAGCGGCAGGAAGGATTTTACGAACCCTGACGCGACTCTCTTTCGATTTCTCTTTTTATTTTTCCTTTTTTTTTTCTGAACTCCATGGTTACAGGTTTCTTAGGCCAGCGGTGGCTTAAGACGCTTTGTTGACTCTGGAGCGCAACTAAGCGCAAGACTGTGACTCAGGGCAGTAAATGATACGGGGGGCGAGGGATGAATAAGCAGGAAGGGAAAATCACGATTTCTGACTAAATGTGCTGCGACATACTTTCTTATTCTGTAAGTTTCTGCGCACGAGCCACCAAAGTCACACATAAGCAACAGCAGGGGAAAATCGCGCAGTAAATCTTTCTTTTTTTTTTTTCTTTTTTTTTTTCTTTTTTAAACAGCATGGGTGGTTCTTAAAGAGGTCACTTTCTCAGCAGCTGCTGGTTTCTTCACTTTCTTGGACCTCTTTGCCGCCGCCGCCTCTGCCTTCTTAGCCTCCTTGGCAGCAGCCGGGTTGAGCCGGGACCACAGACGCTGCTGCAGCGGTGGGAGCAATCTCTGATATGGTCCTAATGTGTTCCAAGATCGGAGGAGAGGGAATTGAAAAAACATAAATAAAGAGAAGTCAGTGAGAGACCTATATCGATAGGGTGGAGTCTCTTTGCGATTGGTACATCTGGGAGCACTTCCTCAAGGGAAGGGAGCGAGGACAGCTCTCCCCTCTATGATTCTTCGTAACTGATTATATATATATATGTGTGTACATATGTAATGCATAAATATATATTTATATATATGGCTTGCATATACCTTTTCCATATTTATATATATATGATATATATATATATCATATATATCATATAGATATGATATATATTGTATACATATAAATGCATATAGTACCATATCGTACAACTCGTCTTCTTTTGTGAGGCAAACGAAAGTGAGGCAGGATGCTTTCATTTATCATATGAAATAAAAAAAAATAATAAATAATTTAAAAAAGCACAATACAAGAGAAAGGGGAGACAGGACTGCCCCAGGCCGGAATCTGAATGAGCCTTCCGCCGAGGAGTGAGAGAAGTGGCTCTTTGTCGTTTAAAACTGCATCTAGAGAGTAGAGAATAGAATACCTCTTTCCTGTTGTTTGCAGTTTCCTCCCTCAGGAGCGAGGCATTTTACGGCAATGGGTTAATTAACAACTTAAAGAGAAAAAAAGCACCACAGGATACCAAACAGAAGGGTCTCTTGCAAACAGGATTAAAATCGCGATGTTGACCTCAAAGGTTTCTTCTTGCACTATTTGCTTTTTGTTATTATTATTTTAGTCAAAAAGTAGCATTAGCTATTGTCTGTTATAGAAAGTTAGACTTTGAACCGTATTAGCTATAACACTTAACCTGTTACTGTGTTATAATTCTAAATCATGGACACCTATAGAATTATTTTAAAACAAACAGACCTCCTTGATTGTTTGTGGCTGTTGTTGTTGTTTTTATTAAAAGAAAGAAAGAAAGAAAAAAGCTCTCATGCGTTTATATCGCATACATAACAGGGCATACACGTAGATATTTATCGTTGCTGGGAGTAAAATGCATTGAGCGGGTCTGAAACAGGTAGAGTTGTTTGAAAATCCCGCGGCTTGAAATAGTTGCCTCCGAAGCTCAGTTTTGGCCTCTTGCGTTTCATTTTGCCCCCAGAAACACGGCGCGGCCGAGATGGAGCTGCGGTCGGGCCCTGCGGGGAAAGAAATGGTGGGGAAGTTTTTCTCGCTTTTCGGATCCGTTCCCCACACTGAAGCACTGCAGAACGTGTCACCTCCTTTTTAACCTCCCTTGGAAACAAAGCAAGTCATTTTGCCTCGTTAATGTTCCAAATATCACTTCAGAACAAAAGTATTTTGGCACTTTGTTTTCAAAGGAAATTCGAGAAGACCATCATCTAGTCTAAAGTAGAATTTTCAATGCTGTGTTTTCTTGAACTCACTCACAGTAATTCACCCCCCACTCCCCACCCCAGGAATTTTGTTGTTTCCTGCTTTTCCAGCCATGGCCCTCTGTGAGACAGTGCATATAAAAAGCCTGTTTTCCTTTCATAGCAGCTTGTGACTAATGTTCCATTTGTTATGCCACCAATATTCCATTCATGCTTTTTTCCCCTCTTTTTTATTTATTTCAGAAAAAAAATCACCATGAAAGCCAAAATATCTTATTTTCAACTGAAATATACTTGGAATGTTATAGTACTATTGTTGAAAATAATTCTCTTCCTTGTTCGTCATAACTAGGCCGAGAGAAATGAAAGCAATGAATTGTCTGTTGCAGATTGCAACAGACTTCTGGGCTCTTCTGCATAAAACTTACTTGAATATCCATGTGGGAAAGTGAAAATAAAGGTCAACAATGTGTGTGTGTATATATATACACACATATACAATGCTCAAAAACTTTCGCTTAACTATTTAGTTCCCACTTTCCATAACCATCCACAGCAAACTAGAAAAAAAACAAGTGGAAATATATCTTGTAAATCTGTTACAACATAGAGAAAACTTTTGAATAAATCATTGGAATATTTATTTCAATGTTCCATTGAAAACAGTCTTCTTTAGATGGCAAAGGAAAGAGAGAAAAAAAAAGTAATTGCCACTAAGGTTTCTTTTTGTCTTAGTTACATAGTACAGGGTTATTTTAGATGTTGGTAAACAAGACATACAGAAACACAGAAGTTTAATACATCTAATGAACATGTGGCAGGTCTTTCTGCATTCCACCTCTTATCCACGTGACACATAACAGCTATTCCTGTTGAGTGTTGCTCACTGGTTACATGAGGACAATGATGGTCTAGTGTTTTTTGGCGTACAAACCAGGACGCAAAACTATGTAAACTTTTTTTTTTTTTTTTTTAAATCACTGGGAAAATTTGGGGGTTTGTTTGTTTGCTTGCTAGGGGGAGGGCAGGGGTAGTTTGCATTTTTTTTTCCTTTACTTAGAATAAAAATTAAGCTGTGATATTCACCAATTGGGTGCCACTGAATGGTAGTTAACACAGCAGTGACTAGTTTAGGAAGGCATTTTAGGAAATGATAGTATTTAGCATCAACATTATGAAGTATTAACAATTATGCAAGCAGCTGTATTCTCCAGAACTCAGTTCTGTAGAGGACAGTTTGGTTGGTGAATCCATCCTCATCTTTTCATTCATCACCTTCGACTTCTCCCTTTAATTTGAAGTAAATAAATAAATAAATAAATAAATAAATAAATAAATAAATAACCTGTGAAGATAAGGGGTCCTCTTGTTCAAGGAAACCTCCCTGAATGCTTAGGCATCTCCTCAGACCTCAGTAACCCTTGGGTTGGTAACTAACATAGAATTGATGTTTGACCTCATTAAACTTGAGAAATTTACCCATTTCTCTTCTAGATGGATATGCAAGGATACTTTCACCATCTTCCCCTCCAAGACGGCCACACATAAATACCCTGCATTGTAGATATTTGACAGATCAGAAGAGTGTCCAGTGTTCCTGTTTTGGCCATGGCAAGAGATGCCTCGCAGGTACCCTTGTCCCTCACAGTAGCTTGGCATAGCAGTGTGTCTCACTTCGCACTCCCACAGTGCTGCAGAGGTTTTTCCTCAGAAATATGAGGAACCAGTTGGGAAAGCAGCGCGCTACAGGGCTATAAAGGCACTTTCAGTCCTTCTCCTGGAGGGAGAATGAATAGGGTCCATTCTCAAAAGATATAGAGAATCGACTCTTTTCTATTTTTTACCTTACCTACGACAGTGCAGAAGATATTCACAGCTAATTCCATTCGCCCTGTCCCATTCACTCCACTCATGTATTCTTAGCATGCCCATAACCCTCCTCCCAGAGCCAACATTGTTTTGCAAGCCACAACTGCTTCTGGAAATAGCTGAAGGTGCAAGCAAAACTGGTTAATGCTCTTTCAGTCCAGAAAGGGTTTCTGTCTTTGTGAAGACTGTAAGGACTTTTACAGAGTTAAGAGGATCTTTTACAAGGTCCAGCTTCTCTTAATGATGAAAGAAAACTTACAGTTGACTTCCACTCTGCATGTTCTAAGACTGCAGTTACACCAAACACCAGATTTCTGACCCTGATGCAAGGAAACATAAAATATGTCCTGCTGTGGCACCTAAAAAAAAAAAAAAAAAAAAAAAAAAAAAAAAAAAAAAAAAAAAAAAAAAAAGGTAAATATCTGTGTCTTGCTTAGAAAGATAAGCCCAGTATTCCCATGGAGTCAGTGACCGAGGGTACAGAAGAGAGAAGAACCACAAGATTCACAAGTCGTCCAAAGGTTCCCCTTGGTCTCCAGGGCAACAAGGTGTTTAATGTAGTCATAGTCTATAAGAATAAGAATCCAAGAAAGTGACCAAAGGCTCCTTCACAGCTCAGGACACCAGAAGCTGTTATTCAGAAATTGTGTGATAAGGAACACAAATAAGGACTTTTCTATTTGAACACTTGTATGGATGGTGGTGGAGGAGATTCTGACAAATCTACTGATATGCTGCCAATATCTGTATGAGAAAAACAAAAACAAAACAAAAACAAACAAACAGTAGTGTAGTGATTCCTAGGTGCACCTGAGAGCAGATAAGCTGAGATCTCTGGTGTGATCTTCTTTCAGAGAGCTGCGACCCACGTCTACAGCGAGGACATTCGGCCCAAAGGATCAGAATAAATGAAGTCTGAAGTGACTCTCCCAAGCTGTGTGCCACAGAGATGTGACACACAGCACCAGTTCCTTCAGACTTTTCACTTCTATAGAGCTGACAATTGCAAATGTAGATATACCCTGGGTTCTAAGACTGGCTGAAAACAAGCAACAGAGGAGATGTATGCGAACACAGTAAGCCTATGGTGATGCTTTCACAGCATATCTCCAAAACTCTCATAAGCTGTGCCTTCATGATTCCCTGAGACAAACAGCAGTGTCTCCTTTGTTTAATAGCCTGCAAGGGCTACTGAAGGTTATTGAAAAAACACAGCAACATATACAAAAGTTAAAAGCTTAAATGTGAACACAAAGAAGAAAATACATAGAGAGAAAGAAACTGGTTATATGTTGGCACCATTTGTTAGATGTTGCCTTTGCTGTTGGCATACTTACCTCCCAGTTACTTTTCCTTCATGGCAATGCCCTGTTACTGCAGGAAACTATTAGAAAGGTGGAGAGCAGGGGAAAAATTTAGGGATGTTGATGCATCTGTCAGAGCTGGCCCCTGCCATCCACAGGGCAGGAGCTACTCCCATCCCAGCTGCACGGAGGCTCCAGGTGGTACCTGCTACTGAGTTTTGATCTTGCCTCCCTATCAAGGAAGGCAGCTTTGGACACAACAGTGGAGGCCTCCAGCACCAGGTCGCAGGCAGAGATGCAAGACAAATTCATGCCTTGGTGAAACCCAGGGAAATCCTGCTGCGTGACACAGACCAGAGGGAGATCAGCCAGTTCTGCTGCCAGGTCCACCAGTCAGCGCAAGGAAGTGAGAGCAGGGACTGGGGCTGTGCCAACAAACTCGAGGATCCAGCACCAAATCAGGAACACATTGAGCTGCCAAACACAAAAAAATGTAATTGTTTTTTATATTCAGGGATAACCTCCAGTCATGCCTATAGACCTGGCTTCATCTTCCCACTGACCAGCTATGGCCAGGGGAAGGTTGCCAGCTTCCACAGAGACTGACATTAGCACTGACACACTGTCCTCCTCTAGGGTTTTAGCTGGATTATAAAACTGCAATAACAGATACAGATTTAAATAGGGAATCTAACGAAATCCAGAGGTAAATATGCCCTTAAATCTATTTGTAACAAAATCTGACAGATGTGAAACTTGAAGAACTATTCCAGAGTGCAACTACAGAATGTCATACATGCAGAAAAGCACTTAACTATCAAGAAATAAATTTAAAGAACAATTATCCAACAACATTTAATTCCTTTCCTATTACCATTTTAAAAACCTATTCCAGCAACTCCTGGAGAGTATATCTCTTCTTCAATCTTTCGTCTATCACTTGATACAGACATTCCCAAGAGTGCTCTTAAAATTCTGAATTTGCTTATTTAACCTATCTAGGATTATTCTCACATAATATCATAGCTGACATTTTGTAAGAAACTATCTCTACTGTAATAGCGGGAATACACATCTGGATTTTTTTTTAATTAATGCATTTGGAGTAAATTTCTCTGTAGGGATGCTTGTAGAGGATAAAATAATGGGATTATCATAATTAATCCTTTTTTTTTTATCCAGTGTGATGTTGATTGTTGTAATGGTAACCACATTGATAAATAATTAGCTTAGAACTGTTATTTTCCTGACTTTGTTTTTCACAAATAGAAGGCCCTAGGAGTATATAATCCTTCTAAATGTGTACAGTGGATCTGCATACACATCCTGATGAACGAATCAGAGGGGTTGTTTGTCTGTTCATTTTTGAGTACAAGCAAATGGCTCCCTGAATGAAATTTTCATGCATCTGAAAGGGCAGACACAGTCCACAGCTAAAACAGTTATCAACAACCTGCAGTTAAAGGGGATGGGACAAGGCAGGTTTTAAATACAGCACGGGCATGTAGCAACAGGAGTGCTTCAGGAGTGCTGAATACTGCGGACTTTGGACAAACCAAACCCCTGGCTTTGCTGGGATTTCTAAAGTAAAACAGTCATATGTGAATGCTCTCAACAAACTGAGGCTGCCTGTGGGTCAGCCTCAGTATGCCTCATCAGATGTTCAGGAAACTTTGGTTTCTGAGAAGCTTTGAGCACCAGAGTTTGAGTTATTCCCAAGAGACCATGCAAAATGTAAAAGAGCTAATTCAAAAAGTGGCACTGCCAGAACCACAGTTTGCTTCAAAGTCAATTAGCCTGGGGGAAAAAAAAAAAAAAAAAGCTTGCAATTACTTAAGTAGATGTCCTTAAAGGGAACTCTTTCATTGAAACTATAACATCTTTGTAAAATTATTGAGAAAGAATTCTCAATTCTCTCAATTTTCTGGTGGAAAACTAGCTCCTAGAGTTAAGTTTCTAGCAGACCACCTTTCTGGTGAGATCATTGCAAAGGCTGGCTCTGACCAGGTAAGACTCGCTGCTGCGCAGAATGAAGCATTGCACAGGGGCTAGAGATATATGGGATGTTTTTCTCTCTGCATGAGCATCCTATTGACTAGATAAAAATATATAATCATATGTCACTAATTATAATATATCTTTTATATATATACACATACACATATATATATATAGAAGTTCACTCAAGTGAAAGGATCTCTTCATAAGTCTGCCATATTCTGTGTTCCTATCAGAAGAGACAAAACCCCTTCTAAAAACATAAGATCTTTACCCATTCTGTTTCCTTCAGCCAGCATCTGGTGGAGCCATTTCCCTGTAGCTCTTTTCCTACTTGTCATTCCCTTCAGCAGCACGTCCTAGTGAGAAGCAGAGCTGGTAACAGAGCAGTTGAAGAAAAAAAAATGTTTCAAATGCATGGTTTAATGTGAGGGCATATTGATGTGTGGGAAGAATAAAATGAGAGGACTTTGAACAGTAGGCAGAGTTCAGGTCAATCAGAAACATGAGAGGACACCACAAGTTTATTACAACACCGGTCCGGTGCAAAGTGAGGCAGAGACACTTCCGTAGTCTTTGTTTTCTTCGGCTGTATGTTGGCAGACTTACTGAGAGATCAACATCTTCTTCAGGTAACTAGGCAAATTCCTGCACACATACACACACTCCAAAAAAAAAACAAAAACAAAAACAAAAACAAAAACAAACAAACAAACAAAAAAACCAAGGGTCTCTGAAGGGAAAACGTGCAGTTGAAAAGCATATTTCAACAGCCTCCTCCTCTAGAGGATGCCTTTGGGGAAGATTGAGGGTATGAACAAGAATAAAAGATGAGAGGTCAGAGATTCAAAGCAGGTATAGAAGAGCAAAAGAGCATTACAACTTTCTCTGACATACCTGGAGTAGGAAGATGAGTAGGGCTGTTCCCTCTCTCTCTCTCTCTTGCCCTCTCCCAACCTCCTCTGTCTGTCCATGGTCCCATGGCTGCTGCAACATGGAGAGACATGACAAGGTTCTTTCATCTAAGGCAGTGTCTTCAGAGCAAAAAAAAAAAAACAAAAAAAACCTCTTCACTTTCCCCACACTGTCTTGAGTTATGGAGAAAGCTGCTTTTTAAAGATGGTTAATAGGTAATTCATGGATTAATCTGCACTTGTTTGTTCTTGGAGTAAAGTAGTCAATGTGAACAGGCCATCAGGAACACTGAGCCACAGAGAACAAGCAAATCAGGATGTCACTTCAGGAAAGAAAGCTTTACTCCAGAATTCAGTAAATTTATATTGCTCTACATGCTCTCTTGGTTTTCCAGGATGTGAAAATATCTGAACTGCAAATATGTACTGGACGTATGCTATTCCTTTTGGTTTAATTTTATCTTCCTTCAAAAGTTCTATAAAAGCTCAATAACATACAAAACGTTATTTCACATCTAAGGCTGCTCACGAAGATGCCAGACATGTACAGTATGCTTAAATAAAAGCAGTAAAAAACTTTCTGTAGTTTGGTATGCAAAAGGTAAATATGGATAAATGTAACTTGATATTAGCAGTCAAGAAATATAGGACCATTTTCCTCAGATTATTCAAGCACACCTATAGCAATCTATGTGCTAGGATATCGCTGTCATGTCTACAAAGGTTCTATGTAACAACACTCATGGTAAGACCTTAGGCTTCTTAACATGGATCTTTTACCCTTTCTGGCGCTAATGTATTGCTGAGGGCAAGGACAATTTATGCCATTAGCTGTTTCGGCTCAGTCCAACTCCTCGACAGTTGAACTGTCACACCTCACAAACACAATACCAGGAAAAGAGTTGATCAGTGAACTAAAAATAACTACATAAAGGAAATAAAACTGCTAAAATGACAGAAAACTTTTAATAGAAAGCTAATCTACATACAAACATACTTAGCAGGGGAGCTGAACACGTTGGCTTGCAAAGTTGCCCTAAGGATGGTGAAGTGTTTATGTGAAATATCTATAAGAATATAACACCTGAGCCACTCAAAAAACCTAGGGGAAAAGAAAACAAAACTATAGAAAAGCTGAGAAATGAACAGAGGAAGAGAGGACGAGGAAGATCTTTTAGCAGTCTTGAACAGAAGATTTCATATGAATGTATAGTAAAATGCATAGTTACCACTATCAGCAAGAATTCCTATGATATTTAATACTGGGTGATAAGGTCCTGAACTAGAGAAATAACAATCAAAGAGCAAAATAGTTTTAAGAAGGCACAAGTTTTACAGAGATTTCTGTCATAAAGAACTCATGTTTAAACTAATAAATAGAAGGGAAAAAAGTGATATATTTTCTTTTGTTTTCAAAAGTTTTTACTCCATTAACCATTTCAAATGATGCATTATGTAGATATATATTTCATTATGTATTACAGTGCATGGAATAATTTGTAAAATTTCAAGGACCTGAAAAAATAGAGCACCTTAGAATAACTGATTCAGCCTTGAAGTGGCTAAAGGGACCTGAGTGTTGCTGCTCCCTACAGTACTTTTACACTAAAACTTAACAGTGTCAGAAGTGAGAAGCCAAGTGTCTGGAAATCTATCCTTAAGATAATTAGTTTATGCAGGGCAAATTAAAGGCATAATTATACATAAAAATATTTTAGTCTATCTTGCATATTTAATTGATCCAGCTTCTATTTGCCACCAATAAAACACGATATATAGGAGAAAATACGGTCACCTAGGTGGAAAAGAAAAATAATTGCTCCGTTAAGGACTACTACACAAAAACGCCGCAACCCCTGTGTAAATACAGCAACTTTACCCGCAGCTACAGCTCCATGATGAGTGACATGAAAAGTCAAACATGTCCTGGCGATTCCCGCGGCCTAACACAGAACACTGACACAAACGCGGCACAACAGGAAATGTAGCGCCCACACCCCAGGCCGCCCCGTCCACCCCACAGCGCCTTTGTTGGAGCGACGCGAAATGGCGGCCGCGGCAGCGGGGAGGGCGGGGCGGCGGCCCCGGGACTCGCGCCCCCATTGGCCGCATTTTGCTGCAGACTCGCGCCCAGCGCCCCCGGCCGCGACCCACCCCCCGCCTC